>JAHHUM010000123.1:0-251991 GCA_036173005.1 Crenichthys baileyi | reverse complement strand
TTTTTCCCCTTTAGATTTTTTTTTTAATCTTTAAATTTTTGGCTGGGGGCGAGACCCTGTCTTTAGGGTAAGGGGGTGGGTAGCAGTACAGAAGCTGCACAGAGGAGTGTTAAATTTGACCCTGTTTTCCGGGTCTAAAACCCTGGTTTTTCAAGGGTTTTGGAGAATAAAAAATTTCGGCCAGATTCCTAAAAAGAAGAGCTGCTCCACCAAAGGGGGTGGATGCCATCTCTCTGGATAAAACCGGGTTTTTCCCCAAAATTTTTCACCATTATCAATGTGCCCCAAGTGTTTTCGGACACCCCCCTAACACCAGGGGGTTAAATGACACTGCGCTAAACATATCGTCACGGGTCGATGGGGGAGGGGCCCAGAAAAAAATTTACGAGTCTGACATTTTTTTGGCAAATTTACCCCCCGAAGCCACAATTTTGGGGTGCCTCTGACTGCGAACCCGGGGTGTCTTTAAACCGCCAGCTTAAAAAACAATCTTACTGTTTTTTACGTTATCCTTAGCCACTTTTTTCAGGTAGTTTTGATGTCCCCCGTTCGGGCCCCTGGCAGACTTTGACTATGGTCGCGGTGTCTCATGCCATGTTTCTACTAGACTGAAAATTCCCATGTTGGCTTTCAGTGGGTGTGTTAAAAACGCAGACGGGTTGGTTTGGGTGCCCGTGGGCGGGAAATCTGGGACTATGCTTTCTACGTACCGTCACCCACCAACATGGGGCCCCCGGCTGCGCGGGCTCTCTGAGGATACTACGGGGAGCACCCCTTTGGCTTCACCTGGCTGGGGCCTCGCTATCTTTTGGGCTTTTCAACGCCGTGCCCCCAAAATTCCGACACTCCCGCCCCCAAAAAGCTCCCAAAAATGCTCATTTATTAAACGTACCATTATCACTAAAGGAGGCGAGGAAAACTGAACTCTGACACAGAGAGCGGGAAGGGGAGGAGACTAAGAAAAAACGCGAAGGGGTAGCCGGGTGGAGTTTAAAGCTAACGCTAAGCTAGCGACCCCTTACCCTTCTAAAAAAACCGTGTAAGACACGGAGGCCCCCCAATCATTAAAGCAGCAACGGAAAGAGTGTTTTAATGTGTTTATTATTAGAAAAAGGGAAGATATTACAGTAGAGAGAAAAAAAATCAAACAAAGGGGCCCTTCACAACCAAAAAACCCCCAAGTCAACATAAAACAGAAAGTGACGATCCCCCTTACCACCCCCTTCAAAAAAAAACTTTAAAAGGAGAAAATTGTTTACCCCTAGGGGCCAGGAGAGACACACATGGTTCTCAGGTGACTGATTCCAACCTGACCCACCATGACAAGTGCGAGTTAACACATTACAGCAGGTTCGCAGAGAACACATTAAAGCTCTCATTTACATCCTGAGAAAACTCCTTTGCTTTCCCAGAGGTTAGAGTATGGTCAGGAGGATGAGGAAAAGTGGCAGCACCCCCCTCATTATCAGAGGTTAAGTGAAGCTTTATGGAATCCAGCTGGACTGAGCCTGATCAATTCGAGGAACAATTCCAACACCTGATTCGCTATGGGGGCGTGTTGGAGTGAGATGGTTTTACCCAAACAGCTGTGACGTAAGCATGTACCAAGCTGTACCGTTTAAACAAATAGGAAAATTCAACTGCAGTAACTACCGTTCAACCCTAAGAGGGCAGCAGTAAGAAGATTTTAGGACAAATATTGCAGAATTAAACAAATTTGCTGGAAATTATAAAAAAATAGCACAGTAACATAAAGAAGGCACCCTTAAGGCCCAGTTTATACAGTTTATCTGCAAAAAAAAAAAGTTAATTTGGGGCTTAATTCCTCTTTAAACTTCAGTCAGTCAGTCAGTCAGTCAGTCATTTTCTACCGCTTATTCCATAGTGGGTCGCGGGGGAGCTGGTGCCTATCTCCAGCAGTCTATGGGCGAGAGGCGGGGTACACCCTGGACAGGTCGCCAGTCCATCGCAGGGCAACACACAAACAGCCATGCACTCATTCATACACCTAAGGGCAATTTAGAGTGACCAATTAACCTAACTGGCATGTCTTTGGACTGTGGGAGGAAGCCAGAGTACCCGGTGAGAACCCACGCATGCAGGGGGAGAACATGCAAACTCCATGCAGAAAGACCCCCGGCCTTCTTGCTGCAAGGCAACAGTGCTACCAACTGCGCCACCGTGCAGCCCCTCTTTAAACTTTGAAACACTTATTAGTATTAGTTTCTGCCAAAACCTTCTCCAAACACAGACCTCTGAGCCACAAATGAACTGTTAAACTGTCTGAAAAATTCTAAATACTGTTTATTTCTTAATGTTTGTTTTATGTGTGTTGAGAAAACTCAGCTATTCAAGTGCTAGCAGGCTGTTTGGTTTGAAAACACAGATCAGCCAAAACATGCTGTCAACGCTCATGTATTTTAATCCTGGTATAAATTGTATTTTAAGGTACAGGGGTTAGACAATGAAACTGAAACACCTGTCATTTTAGTGTTGGAGGTTTCATGGCTAAATTGGACCAGCCTGGTAGTCAGTCTTCATTGATTGCACATTGCACCAGTAAGAGCAGAGTGTGAAGGTTCAATTAGCAGGGTAAGAGCACAGTTTTGCTCAAAATATTGAAATGCACACAACATTATGGGTGACATACCAGAGTTCAAAAGAGGACAAATTGTTGGTGCGCGTCTTTGCTGCCGCATCTGTGACCAAACAGCAAAGTCTTTGTGATGAAACGAGCCACGGTATCCGGGTAATGTCAGCATACCACCAAAAAGGACGAACCACATCCAACAGGTTTAAATGTGACGCAAGAGGAAGCTGTCTGAAAGGGATGTTTTTGGGTGCTAACCCGGATTGTATCCAAAAACATAAAACCACGGCTTTCCCAAAAACAGGCAGAATTAATGAGCACCTCAACTTTCTTTTTTCCACCAGAACTGTCCGTCGGGGGCTCCACAGGGTCAATATACACGGCCGGGGGTGCTATAGCCAAACCTTTGGGGCACTCATTTCCAAACCAAACGTCGGTTTCCCCAATGGTGCAAGGAGCGCAAAACTTGGCTGTGGACAATGTGAAACATGTATTGTTTTTCTGATGAGTCCCCTTTACTGTTTTCCCCACATCCGGGAGAGGTACGGTGTGGAGAATCCCCAAAAAAGCGTACCACCCAGACTGTTGCATGCCCAGAGTGAAGCATGGGGGTGGATCAGTGATGGTTTGGCTGGGCCATATCATGGCATTCCCTTGACCCAATACTTGTGCTAGATGGACGCCTCACTGCCAAGGACTACCGAACCATTCTTGAGGGCCATGTGCATCCAATGGTTCAAACATTGTATCCTGAAGGCGGGGTGTATCAGGATGACAATGCACCAATAAAAACAGCAAGACTGGTGAAAAATTGGTTTGATGAACATGAAAATGAAGTTTTAACATCTCCCATGGCCTGCATAGTCACCAAACTAAATATTATTGAGCCACTTTGGGGTGTTTTGGAGGAGCGAGTCAGGAAACGTTTTCCTCCACCAGTATCACGTAGTGGCCTGGCCACTATCCTGCAAGAAGAATGGCTTAAAATCCCTCTGACCACTGTGCAGGACTTGTATATGTCATTCCCAAGACGAATTGACGCTGTATTGGCCGCAAAAGGAGGCCCTACACCATACTAATAAATTATTGTGGTCTAAAACCAGGTGTTTCAGTTTCATTGTCCAACCCCTGTACATGTTTGACTTTAAAAATGTGGTAACAAGCTATGAGTTTTTCTTTGTTAGCTCCAACCGCTAATGCCTGATGCTAACGCCAGTAAAGTCAGAGGTTTACACTTATGAGTCCATAGGCGTTCCCCGTCACCATTTTAGTAGTCCATTACCCCATGTGATGGCTACTAATACATCAAGAATCAACTGTCTAGAAAAGCTATTCGTTTTCAATCTAGAAAATATTTCCTTAAATGTTAATTCAGTTTAATTAATTCAGTTTATTTATATAGCGCCAATTCACAACACATGTCGTCTCAAGGCACTTCACAAAAGTCAGGTCAAATTTCCAATTAATCTTAAATATTGAAAAGCAGCCAGATTCTGTTATTTATTCAAATTTGGATAAAAAGTTTTTTTTACTAAGGAAAGGAAACCCAGCAGATTGCATCCAGTCGGGACTTGCAGCATTCACTCCTCCCCCGGATGAACATGTAGAGACAGTGGACAGTCACTGGCATTGACTTTGCAGCAATCCCTCATACTGAGCATGCATGTAGCGACAGTGGAGAGGAAAAACTCCCTTTTAACAGGAAGAAACCTCCAACTAACTTTACTAACTGTGATCGCTATTTTAACACCATTAAGAATTCCCTATCCAGAAAGGTTGTTGATGCCCATTCCAGAAAATATTTCCTGAAATATTATTTTAATAAATAAAGACAGCCAATTAAACAATATTGATAATTAATCATCCAGAAGGTTGGTTTTTGTTTCAGTAAATCATTCTTTAAAATATTATTTTCTTCTGATCTTGCTTTGTGATTGGTGGTTTAACCAGTTATGGTTCTCAGTTAGTTCTAAAACTAACTTAATTGCATTTCCATGTTTCATTGATTCCCTTGTTTCTCCATTTGTATTTAGTTGATTAATCTGTTTCCTTCATTTTCCTTGGTAGTTTTGGTTGAATTCTTCCAGCCCAGTAAAGAGTTTGTTGACTGAAATATGTTTAACTTGGAGTTGAATTGTGTTTGTTAATAAATTATTATATTTCAAGAAGAGGTTTCTGTGAATTTATTCCATATGTGTGCAAAATTTTGCTGTTCAGTAATGCCAGAGCTCAATTCAACCTTTTATCCATAGTCCTAATACCACCCCCATATTAGGCTGGTAATCACAGTACAGCAGTTAACAGACTAAATCATTATTTTATGAAATATTGAATAATATATTTATAATAATAAATACAACAACTATCTCACTTCCATTTTTGATAAATATTGTTTTTTTTTTATTATGAGTCATTTAAGTAAATTATATGGGCATGTACTCCTGAAGAACAAATGGATTACTGAGGTTTTCTGACTACTTGCTACAAAACTAGCTCTTTTTAAGGCAGCACGTAGCACACAAGATGGGATTAGCTAATATTTAGCTAATCCCATCTATATTTATTCTTCTAATCTATTTAAAAATGAATATCAAGTGGATTTGGAAGAATTTTCATCTGGCAATTTAGAATTTTCAGCTGTTTGACAAATTTATATATTTACTTCAATTATTTTTAAAAAGACGGACTGATCTTGTGAAACAGTTTGTTTCAGACTTACGGATGGCTGGAATCACTGAGCCAATAGCCTATCAAACACTCCTTTCCACTTTCACAGAAACGTTGGCTTTGAGTGTCAATTGTGTCTGATGTGGAGAGGTGGCTTTTATGTCCGCTGTCTACAGGCTTTTTATGTGTGAATATAAGAGTTTTACCCCTGCTCCTTGTGTCGACATGAGCAAAGTGAGTGCAGTGAAAGGCCTTAAATAGAGCTTCCATTTGACAATTGGTACCTCTACTTGTTTCTGCTGACCATGGCCCACACAAAACCCTTCCCTTTTCCCGGGGAAAAACATAAAAAACCAGCAAAATGGTGGAGCTTGAAGTGCGAGAAGATGGACAGTGGAAGAAAAAAGGGGTCTTGCTCTTCTAGTAAAACCAGCTTAAATGTTTGGGGCTGGAGGATTAGGCGATGCTTATTGGAAAAGGTCTCAGTAACTCTCCTCAGCTGTGGCTCTTTGTGCTAGTCAAAAGCATTGCAATGGTAAGCTTTTGGCCAGAATGCAGTAAAGGCCAAATGTGTACCCTGACAATTGTTGGGCGAACCCCTTAAACTTGTTGCTCCTAACTCAGTCAAGCCAATGTTACCCGATCATACTAAACAACATCCTGGTTCTGGTACATCTAGAACCCTGTAAAAACTACTGCTTTCGCTCTGACAAGCAAACTGTTTTTTAAAAAGGTTTTTTCTTTTTTTTTGTTGCACCTGAGTTGCACCCCATACATTTTAACAGGGGGTAGCTTTTGTGTTGGACTTTGATTTGTGAGCTTCTTTACAGAGGGCTGCATCTTTTAGCCTCAGAGCAAGTTTTGTGTTTTCACCAGGCTACATGTTAAATGATATGGGTGTATGTCAGTTGGCAATGGGGATTAATAACTAACAGCGAGGTGTGTAATATAACATATGATTTATTATGGAGAAGTAGCTGCATGGCCAAACAAAAAGGAGGAAGCCAACTGTGAGGCACAAGACATGCAGTGTGGCAGGAAATGCAGTCTGAGCTGCAGAGAAATTAGCCATGCATGGCATAGATCTGAACTGCAGAAGACAACTACACTAGTGTCTTTTCCTGCTAAAGTAATTCCCGAGATACCAGAATTGATTTAATCAAGACGGACCGGCAGCTGATTCCTACGTCCAGGAAACAAAGTATTGGATCTGCCAATATCTAAACAGTGGGCATAACACTCTCCATGGAGAGTGTTATGACCACTATTGGCACCGAAGAAAGGAGTAACATAAAAATAGTATCAAGATGGCAAATTAAGGTTGAAAGAGTTTATTTACATGGTTCTGAACGTAAAGTGACAATGTTACAGGTTTGTTAGTCCATACAAACATACGTTTCAACACAGGTAAAGGTTCTCAGGGCAGGGGCTGGTCTAAACGAGCAATGTATTAAACCAAAAGAAAGTCTCTCTAACTAAACCATCAGCAATAAACGGTGTGCAGTATGCACAGTTCAATCTGCCCCCACTGAATGAGTCTCCCTCAGAGCTTCTTAAAGGATCAAGTGTTCGATCGGCAGACGTGACTGGCCCAGCATCTAAAGGCCAGTCCAATGGGAGATCTTCAGGAAGGAGGCGGACCCCATCTCACATCTTACCCCAACTAACAGATTTTTGTTTAAAGTCACTCTGCTGACTGACCACAACTACTGTAGACTGACTTAGACTTTCCCCGACTAGCAATTGGGGTGAAAATAGGGCTTAAAATCATGAAGCGATGGCCCAACTTTAGGTACTTAATTCCATCACATGAAGAGATGTGACAGGTGCCGCCCTACCATTTGCATCTGACCATGTGCTGCATTGATACACGAAAAGACAAAATACTTTACTCTGACTCAGTCATTCACATCATATAAGTAGGTCTAACAAGAATACGGACCATATGCACATTCAGAGCATGTAGCTGGGATTGCACAATCAAAAGTCAGTTGGCAGTGGCATGAGAACTAAACATAAAATGTGTTTCAGACATTTTCCCCTAGGCAACTAAATTTACAACAATAATCACAAATGAGTTATATTTTAATATTCTCATATTGGCTGTCCAAATGCAGTCATTGCTTCCAATGATGATCATATTCCTATCAATGTACTTTTCCTATTATGTCTTTTTTTTCCATGTACAGCATTTTGAATTGTCTTGCTACAGAAATGTGCTATGTAAATAAACTTGCCTCTCTCTTGTCAGGTAGAAACAACCACATACTTCAACTGGTAAGGGCTGCCACTTCCTTTTTATGCTTTTGTTTATCACAACTCCGGGTAAGGATCAATATGCATAACATATTTCATTAGACAAAGAATGACTTGGATGAATGACATCCAAAAGAAAAGGGCCAACCACACCTGGATTAGGGAGATCTGAGCACACTTCCTGGAACCAGAACTGGGGGAATGCTAACTGGCTAACACCTGGTGATCGAGGCTTGGCCCAGCTTGGAAAAGCTACAGTAAGGCTCTTCCATGTGAGCCCATTACCCAAAGAGGCAACATCAAGTTCTGGGGCTGTCGGAGTCAGCTGGCAGGCAAGGAAGGGGAGCTGTGTGTGAAAATTCCCTGCATAATAATATGGTTCTAAGGTCATGGAATGTTAACACACTGGTGTGTAAGAAGCCTGAGCTGGTAAGGTTGAACAATGACAGGTAGATGTAGTCGGTCTCACCTCCACAAAGACAGTTTGGACTCTGGAACCCTGCTCCTGAAGAAGAGCAGGACTCCTGGACAAGTCCTCCTCTGAAGTTGCCTGAGGAATGGGGAAACTTATAAGAAGAAGGTTGAGTGCCTTGATATTGGAGTTCTCCTTGGTGAGTGAGAGAGTCGCCTCAGTGAGACTTCAAGTTGCTAGAGGGAAGGTTTTGACTGTTGTCTGTGCTTATGTGCTGTTATAGAAAAATGTGTATTTACCAATCTAGAGACTGATGATTGTCACTCAGAATCAGCTTTATTAAAGTCTTGCAAGAGAGAAATAACAAAGTAGCACAGTACACTTTGTACTCAGGATTGCTACCAATTCATTCTGATTAGACAAAGCAAAAGTTCTACTTATAAGCTACAACGGCTTTCAAGGTAATTCCCATGTGGCCCAGACTAAAACAAGAGAGACGAGGTGAAACCAGTTGTCCAAGATATGTTAACAATGGAAATGGAACCTTACACAGTGTGGCATACATGTCATCTCATTCAAATGAGAAGACCGAAGGCTGAGAAACCATCTCCCTCAGACTAAACAGAACCATGTAACCTAACCTTTGCCACAGAATAGAACAACACAGAAGGGGTTTGAATACTTTTATCAGATCCTGCAGAGTATCAAGTAAAAAACAAAGCAAGGAACTGTCAGGATCTGTCTGGTTTGAGATTGTTTACTTTTCTCAGCCAGGTGTTTTCTGTTCATTCAGGTTTATTAGATCCCTTCTGTTTAGTTTTTGTTACTTTCTGGATTCTGGTGTTTCATGTGTTTAGTTACATTTCCTTTTAGATATGTTTTCCCTTGGTTTTGTTACCCTAGTCTAGTCTCTTTGTTTATCTTCTGTTCAGTTCCTCATGTCTCGGTTATTTTCCTTGCTAATCAGGTTCAATTAGTCATTCCCTTTGTCTCCCTGCAGCCCCGGTTCATTCCTGAGTAGCCTGTCTCCTAGTTCACTTCACTTCCCTCAGTTTATAAGCTCTCTGGTTTTCATTGTTCCTCGTTGGTTCCTTCCGTTAACATTCCGTTAACACTGCGCTACCTACCCTGTGTCTTTGCCCTCGTCCTGTCCTGCGTTCTTCCATATCTGTTGCCTAGATTTTTATGCACCTGCTTTCATCTGGTTTATGTTTTTCACTTGCCTGAGTTCCTGTACCTGGTCCATTGTAAGTTTGTTTTTCTATTAAATCTTTTCATCAACTCCACTCAAACCTGAATTTGGGTCCTATCTCCAAAACTCAAACATGATAGGAAATAAAACGATCTTTAACGGTGCAAAACAGATCAAAATATTGTGCCTTCTTGCTGCCTCTGGATAGTGTCTTGAAATGGGTGCCATGTGTGAGTTTCCTTCTGCTCCTGGAGGACTTCAGCTTCCATGTGGGGACAAAGGCTGAAGTCAGAACATGAAAAGCCTACAAAGTGTCTTACCTGGGCTAAGGAGAAAAGAACTGGACTATTGCTTAGTGCTCCAAAATCCTCTTTTAAGATGAAGGTAAAGTTTGCATTTTCTTTCTAAATCAAGTTCCCAGAGTCTGGAGAAAGAGTGGAGGAGCACAGAATCCATGTTTTGGAAGAGTAGTAAACAGTTTCCACAGTAAGTGATGATTTGGGGGCCTATGTCATCGGTCCAATGTGTTCCCAATCAGCTCAGCCATCTACCAGGAAGTTTTTAGGCATTTCATGCTTTCTTCTGTCAATAAGCTTTATGAGATGCTGATTTTATTTTTGAGCCAGGCTTGCCTACTGCTCATACGGACAAAGGAACCAGAAGCTGGTTCAATGACCATGGTATTACTGTGCTTGACTGGCCAGCAAAGTGGCCTAACCTGGAACTTATAGAATACAAGAGAATATAAGATGAGAGGCACCAGAACCAACAATGCAGATGGCCTGAAGGCCGCTATCAAAGCAACCTGGGCATGCACTACACCTCAGCAGGGCCACAGGCTCAGCATTAATGCAGTAATTATTGCAAAAGGAGGCCCAACCAAGTACTGAGAGCATAGAACCTAACGTACTTTTAGGAAACCTGACATTTCAGTTTAAAAGATCAGTTTTATTGATCTCATATTCTAGTTTTCTAAAACTCTGAATTTCAGGTTTTAATGTCTGTAAGGATACTCATCAAAATTACAAGAAATCAAGGCTAAATAATCTGAATGAGTGACAAAAAGTAAAAAAAAAAAAAATAGAACTTTATCTTCAAGGAGCTGTGGCATGAAGGTCACTGGTTTGTTCTGGTGGTAGTCAGAGGATTCTTTGGTGGACACCAGTGGTGATGTAAGCTATCAATATGAAGGAGGAGTCCTTTAGGGCTTGGTACCATGTGGCCAAAAAGATTGCACCTTCTGTTCACACAGAAGTTAAAACTCTGCTTTGGAAGGAATTGGGAGAGGCTATGGAGAAGGACTTCAGAAGAAAGGGAATGTATAGTCTATCTCACATGGTGTTTCAGTTTTGAAGAGGGAAATACAGGCCCCAACTGAAGCTATTGTCAGGTGGTGGAAGAAGCACTTCAAAGATCCCCTTAATCTAGTCATTTTGTCATAGGAGGCAGACTCTGACAACTTGGGAGGCAAATCTAAATATTTAGGAGAAGGACAGTCCAAAGATCGCTAAGGTTTTAAAATGTTTGTGGCTTGAAGGGAACCAGGAGTGGACAAGATCTGTTTTGAGATACTGATGGCCTGAGACATTGTGGGGTTGTCTTGGTTTGCATAACTCCTCAGTACTCCAGGATATGACAAGTGTTTACGTAGAAGGCAACCTGATTGGCTTCTTTCCAGTTACCAGTGTAACCCATCATTGCCTGTCTCAGCCATACAGGAGGTGGCTTCAGATTTCATTTTTCTGACACATATTCTGCAGGCCTGATTCGTCTTTCCAGTGGATTTTTCAGTAATTCACAGCTTGGACATGTGACCAAAACAACTCACTGTCAGAAAAAACAAGCAGTGAGAGATGAAAACTAGAGAGCTTATATACAGGGGAAATGAGTAGAAAGGCATGGCAGGCAAATGAGAATTAGGAAAAGCTAAGACCAAAGAAGGCGAAGATAGAGGGAGAATAAAAGACACAGAAGTTGCACAGGGAGACACAGAAAAACTTGGAAAAATCTAACAGAATTCTAAATGTACAAGAACACAACAATGAACAAAGAAATAAGAAAAAATGGGATAAACTAAAATGGCAACAACTAGAGAATATAAACAACAGGAAATAAACAGATAAGAAACTCAAACATCTAACTGCTTTTCCATTACAAATACGCGCCAAACTTTGTCGATATTGTACCTAAGTCAAAAAAAACAATTTGCTGTGTTTCCATTAAATAAGACATGCAGTTAAAATCACGTGTGAATAAGTTTGTTCACACGGTAACATCATCTGCCTACTACCTTCTGTCATCTTTTTCGCAAGTATCAACATCTGGTTGTTGATCAGGTGACTCATGTGATGTCACTGGCAGTTTTGCGAAATACACAAATTTTGATATGGCCAAAAAAACCACATCATCCTAGCTCAAAAACATTTTATTTTTTTTATTTTTATTTTGAAAATTTCAGTGTTTCCATTAATCAAATTTATTTTCGTAATTATAATTTGTGCAATTTGATGGTTAATGGAAACACAGCTACTAAGTATGACGCTCACGCAGCATTGTTAGGGACATGTTTGGATCGTCAAGCAACAACAACCTAAACAATGAGCTGAATAGTCTAGGACCAGTGACTCAGGTGTACTAATTTTACTATATCTCTATAAATTCAGTAACTTTTAGTTTTGTGAACACTCATTACAGTTTCAATTAGTTTTACTTTTTTTTGCAAAGTCCTGTTTTTATTTTTAGTTCTAGTTTTCGTTATTTCGTCCGGGAGGAGTGACTGCTACAAATCTCTGACTCGATGCAATCTGTAAGGTTTCCTTAGATAGAAAAACTTTTTATCCAATTTGAATAAATAACTGAATCTGACTGCACTGTTTAATGGTTAGTATTAATTGGAATGTATGTACCTGACTTTTGTGAAGTGCCTTGAGACGACATGTGTTGTGAATTGGCGCTATATAAATAAACTGAATTGAATTGTGTTAGGGATACTAACCTTGGTTCAAAACCAAAGAAGCGTTTTGGATAACAGGCAAAATATCTCTGAGAAGTCCAGGTGTCTTCCACTGAAGCACTTTAATGTCGCATGGAGGGCCAGTACAACAACCCTGTAGCAGACAAGGGTGGTGGTCCTAATATTTAGGAATGGGGACTCACGTGTTGGTTTCAACTATTGAGTAATCACATTTCTCTGTAGGAAAGCATTCAAAGGTGTTGGATGGGTTCTCCGACCAATAGTCAAACCTTGGATTTCGTAGAAGCAGCAGGGCTTTCCTCCTGGCTGTGAAAAAGTAGACCAGATCTTTACTCTAATAGCTGAGATTCACAAGGTTGACAGGTTGATCTCTAAAACTTACATATTTGTTGTGCTCTCTACAACTGCACTAAATCATTATTTATTATCTTATTCATTTATTATATACCGTATGGTGGGACAAAAAAAACAAACCAGGTTTAAATAAACAAATGAAGCATTTTAAACTATTTACTCTGCAAATTTCTTAACAAATCTGGCATTCAATATTAGCAAATAAATTTCTGTATACAAATAATGTGCTAAATAAATGAACATGGTATTTGCTGAATCTTGCAATGTAATAGGAAAAAAAAAGTGCTATGGAAAAACAACTGCCTAAATATAACAGCAATAAAAAAAACAGAAAGGTGAGAGGCTCAAAAGAGTCAGGAATCATCTTTGTGATAGCAAACTGTTATTAATTGATTAGGGTGAGAATAATGAAATCTTTACTGGTGAGCTATTTGACTATGTAGTTCTGTTAATCCACTGTTGTATTTCAATTGAATTCAGTTTATTTATATAGCGCCAGTTCACAACACATGTCGTCTCAAGGCACTTCACAAAAGTCAGGTACATGCATTACAATTAATCCGAATAATTAAAAAGTGCAGTCAGATTCTGTTATTTATTCAAATTGGATAAAAAGTTTGTCTATCTAAGGAAACCTAACAGATTGCATCCAGTCAGTGACTTGCAGCATTCACTCCTCCCAGATGAACATGTAGAGACAGTGGACAGTCACTGGTGTTGACTTTGCAGCAATCCCTCATACTGAGCATGCATGTAGCGACAGTGGAGAGGAAAAACTCCCTTTTAACAGGAAGAAACCTCCAGCAGAACCAGGCTCAGTGTGGGGAGCGGCCATCTGCACGACCGACTGGGGGTTAGAGAGAACAGAGCAGAGACACAAAGGAAACAAGAAGCACTGATCCAGGAGTACTTTCTATGGGAAAAGAAAAGGTAAATGTTAATGGTTGGGTCCTTTAGTCGTTTCACCTAGAAAGAAAGGAACAGATAAACTCTGAGCAGTTTTCAAGTTAGAGTCTGAAAGAGAGCACATAGAGTTAGTTACAGTAAAAGCTCAGTCAGTAGCTATGTCTAGGAGAGAGAAAGGGTTAAAACCCTGAAAGACAGGGCAATGTGGATCATCGGTAGAGGGTGAGCATTAAGTTGTTGCCAGCAGAAGCTTTGGACGATGCCCCTCTCCAGAAAGGTGTCACAGGTAGACACAGAGTCAGGCCAGGTGTAGCTTCTAGGAAGAGAAAAGAGAGAGAACAAAGTTAAAAGCTGAAAATAACAGCAAATAATGCAAAATTGAAGAGTTATGTGAGAATGTAGCGAAGAGGGTGAAAAGGTGTCATTATGTCCTCCAGCAGCCTAAGCCTATAGCAGCATAACTACAGAGATAGCTCAGGATAACCTAAGCCACTCTAACTATACGTTTTATCAAAAAGGAAAGTTTTAAGCCTAGCCTTAAAAGTAGACAGTTTGTCCATCTAGAGCCCACTGATGGTCATTGTTATACTAAAAACCACAACGATTGGGATACCTCTCTCTGTCAGACTGACCATAACTATTTGAAAAGAGAGGGGGTCATACAGGTAGCAGAAATGGAGGGTGTGTTTGCACCTCAACCATAACTGAGCCGGTTTAGGCTAAACCTGACTCCCCCTTACTCCATCCAACAAGGGGAGAAGAAGACGGAGGTAAAATAAGGAAGATAGCTCAGGATAACCTAAGCCACTCTAACTATAAGCTTTATCAAAAAGGAAAGTTTTAAGCCTAGCCTTAAAAGTAGACAGGGTGTCCGCCTCACGGACTAAAACTGGGAGCTGGTTCCACAGGAGAGGAACCTGATAACTAAAGGATCTGCCTCCCATTCTACTTCTAGAGACTCTAGGAACCACCAGTAAACCTGCAGTCTGAGAACAAAGTGCTTTGTTAGGAACATATGGAACAATCAGATCTCTGATGTATGATGGAGCTAGATCATTAAGGGCTTTATATGTGAGGAGAATTTTAAATTCTATTCTGGATTTAACAGGCAGCCAATGAAGGTCTGTTTTTTTTATTTAAGTCTGTTTTTTCTGTTCCTTCATTGTTGGGTGATTTGTTTGTCCAGCTGCTTTGCTGTTAATCCTGCTTTTCCTGTTACCCCTGGTTCCTGAGTTTTTCCTTCGTGTCCTGTAGGTTTTAGTCTGTCCATTAAAATGTATCCATCTTCCATGTGCCTGCCAATGTCCTGCTGCCTCTTTGGTTCCGCACCACCTCCAATCACAACAGTACGACCCGACCAACAGAAGGACTAGGCAATGGGCGAGGAGATAATTACTCTTTTCAGAATCAGAATCAGAATCAGCTTTATTGCCAAGTTTCTACATACAAACAAGGAATTTGACTCCGGTACACTTTGCTCTCTGGTTTTTGTTTTTGCATTACAGAATATACATATTTACAATGTACAAATATACACATATATAAATAAAAAGGTGCATTTGCAACATCTGTATGCTGTTGTTTTGTACTCCATTGAATGTTCAACAGAGAAACAGCCTGGGGGAAGAAACTGTCTCTGTGGCGGCTGGTTTTAGTGAACAGCGCTCTGTAGCGGCGACCTGAAGGTAAAACTCTGAACAGTTTATGTGCAGGGTGTGTGGGGTCTGCAGAGATTTTAGCAGCTCTTTTCCTGACCCTAGACCTGTATAAGTCCTGGATGGAGGGAAGGTCAGCCCTGATGATTTTCTCTGCAGTCCTGATTATTGGTTGCAGTCTGGACCTGTCCTGTTTTGTGGATGAACCAAACCACACTGAGATGGATGAAGACAGGACAGACTTTCGAGTACCTCAGTCAGTAGGCAGAGAAGAGCTGGCGTCGGGCTGAAGAGGAGAAGCAGCGATCGCCGTTATGGGGCTCAAGGCTGGCGATCCCTCTTCCGGGAGCTGGTTCCCGTCTCGACAACTCTTCTTCCCCACCTCAGAGCAGAGCACCGTCCCAGCAGAGAGCATGCTGGCGTAAACAGCATGCCGTGCTACCAGCTCCTGATGCCTCACACTCCTTCTGCGAGGGTCAGCCAAGCCCTGTGCCAACATGCCCAAAGACCGCCTCACTTCGCCTGATGGTGCCGGAGCCAGCTCCTCAGCAGAAGATTCCTCTGCCTCCTCATGCCTCTGTTTATGAGCTTCTCAGTGCTCCTGCTCCAGATGAGTGCCTCTGTGTTCCTGTTTCTGCAGCTGCTTTGTGGGTTCAGTCCTGCATATCTGCTGCTCAGGCCGCATATCTTGCAGCCCACCCAGTGTCACCTCTCCAGAGCGCTGTAGCCCAGCCAGCGTAACCTCTCTAGAGCGCTGCAGCCCAACCAGTGTCAAGTTTCCAGAGCACTGCAGTCCAGCCATCATCTAGACTCCTGAGCATTGCAACACAGCACGTCTCTGCCTCTTCAGCACGCCGCAGATGCCGTCGTCAGCTCGAGGACTCAGCTCCTGCTTCCACTGAGAGTTAGCCTGACGCTTCAGCTCCTGTTTCCACTGAGGGTCAGCCAGACGTTTTAGCTTGTCCAGACCAGCCATCTGTTACGTTGTTCCAGGCTCGTTTTCCTGCACTCCTTCCTGGGTTTTCTGTGGCTTCCTCTCGGAACCCTACAGAGTTCCTGCCTCCACTGAGGGTCAGCACGACGCTTCAGCCTTTGCTTCCTCTGAGGATTAGCTCGAGGCTTCAGCCTCTGCTTCCGCTGGGGATCATCTCGATGCTTCAGCTCCCCCTTTTCTCACCAGCCGTCCATCACATTCTTCTTTCCTCATTTTGTGGAGTTCCCTTAAGGGTTCGAGGACGAACCTCCTCCTGTTCCTGAGGGGATCAAGGATGTACCATCTCCTGTTCCTGAGGGGTTTGAGGATGAACCGCCTTTGTCTCCAGAGCCACAAAAACAGCTCCACTGAAAATCACCTGGGCTCCACTGCAGCTCATCAGAGCTTCTCCCTGGGTTCGAGTCTCCAACTTCCACTGTCGACCACCCTCCAGACAGGAATCCCAGAGGGTCCTCTATGCTTTACGGCAGGCCTTCAGACAGGGTTCCCCGAGAGTCCTCTACGCCTCGCAGCAGGCCTCCAGACAGGGTTCCCCGAGGGTCCTCTACACTCTGCCGACCTCCTAGGCCACTTTTCAGCCAGCTTCCAGGTTCTCGTCATCGCTGCCATTGCCGGCCGCCAAGGTCTCAACAACTCTGGGTGTACCTGTGTTGTTTTTTCTGTTAATTGCATCCACCAGTTTTTCATGTTCTGTTAATCCTCTTGTTGTGATTATGAATCTGAAAATATTATTTAATATTTAATATTAATACTTTCATATTTTATCAAATAATATTTCGGTCTGTTTAGGGTTGTCCTGTGAATACCAGCCCAGTAAGGTGATGGTATTAGGACAAAATATAAAGGTGTGAGCCAAGCTCTGACATTATTGAACAGCAAAACTCTGCACACACGGAATGAATTCACAATTTCTTAAAATACAAGAATTTATTAACAAAAATAAGTCAACTCAAAGTCACACATATTTCAATCAACAAACTCTTTACTATGCTAAAACAATCCAACTAAACTACCAAGCAGAATTAAAGAATAAGGAAGACTAATGGGCTATGTCACAATATAAACAAGTTGATTAAAAATGATTGAAAACCATGACCAAAAGAGTGATGCAACATTACCATGCAATGTTATTTATGTTTGATAACCAAGGATTATCTTGAAGAATCTGAAATGAAGTTAAGTTAGTCTTGGAACTAACTTAGGCAATAATCAGCAAACGTTAGACAACCACACAATGCAAGATCAGATAAAATATTATTTTAATAAAATAATGTTTTCAAGAATGATCTGCTGAAAAAAAAACCAACGTTCTGGATGACCAAATTCTCAATGGTCTCTTTTTCCTTTATTTATTGAAATAATATTTAAAAAAATTTTTAAAGGAAAATGGTAAAATATTTAAAGGGAAAATATTTTGAAAAGAGCCAAATCTTTCTGGAGAAATGGGGCTTAATGGGTTTTTTACTTAGTTATCAAATTTAAAAAATGATGTTAGGGAAAATATTATTTACTGGACTAAAAACTAAACCTTTTCTGGGAAATATTATTTAGCAGCAAGCACGTGTTCTTACCTTTTTAGCAGTTGAAGCTAAAAAAAGAAGCTGATAGCTTAGCACCAGAATCAAACACACCCTTTAAAAATACCGTCAAAAAAAAGGTTTTAAAAATCAAAAGCGGGGACGGCGCATTATGATCAATTTTTCTGTGTTAAAACCCCCCCCTTTTAAAAAAAGTTTTGTCTTAACTTTAAAAAAACACAACCACCCAAGAACACAAACTGAGCAGATGTGCTGCACATAGCCTGATAGCACTAAGATAGCAGAGTTCAACACAAACAAAAACCAAACTTCATAAAATAAAAACGTTTTAGATCATTTCAATCTAATCCAATCTCTCTGCCCAAAACCTAACCTCATGAACGGTGGTGAGGAAACGTTGTCCGGGGTGACGAGGAAGTTTGAAGAAACCTCTGTGAAGAAAAGGGTTAGCTTCCAGCTAACCTCTGGAGCAGCGGCTTGGCGGCCCGTTCTGCCTGCTGACCACACTGCACGCTAACTGCCGTAACCACGGTGATGCGGGGCCATTGTCCTTCCTTCAGACTGCAAAAACCGCTTCACTCGGCTTGTAGAGACAGCGTCTCTACTGGGACTTCTCTGGGAAAACACGTTTTTGCTTCTGTAGGCCTCAGAGAGAAAGAAGGCAATGCTTATAGCTTAATTTCCCTTTTTATGAATAAATACCGGATACACAGACAGTAATTCATCCGTACTTAACTCAGTGCATATGATCGATGATCGTATGACACCCTTGGATCCAGTTTGAAGAGTTTATGGCTGTTTGCCAGCAAAGAGACATTAGCCCGCCGTCTCTCCGATCCCGGTCCCGAAAAGAGGAGCAGTGGAAGAGAAAGACTTGTTGGAGAAGTGGGGGTTTTATGTGGACAGTGGCATCATGGGAAGTTCACTGTTACCCCCAATTCCTAAGTTGTGCCGGAAGTAGGTTAATGCAATTTATTTTGAAAGTTCCAGAAAAATTTGTACCGGAGTTTAATGTTGAAATCCATGGCTGGGTCCCAACACTCTGTTGCATTTAGGCAGTGTTTTCTGTTCCCTCATTGTTGTTTTGTCTGTTTGTCCAGCTGCTTTGCTGTTAATCCTACTTTTCCTGTTACTCCTGGGTCCTGAGTTTTCCTTTGTGTCCTGTAGGTTTTAGTCTGTTCATTAAAATGTATCCATACTCCATGAGACTGCTGATGTCCTGCTCCCACTTTGGTTCTTCACAACCACCAATCATGACAGCGATCAGTTTACTTAATAGACAGGTCTGGCTTTGCATTTCTGTGTTGATGTCACTGAACTTTAGGTTCATTATGTTTGTTTGCTTTTTAGTTTGAATTTTACATGATTCTTGTCCCCATTTGTAACTGGATTCACATTAGTGGATAAATGCATAACATTTTCCTTGATGTCTCCAACAACAATAGCAGCCATCAGGATTGGGGGGGGGGACACCATCAGCCAATTTCTTATGGTGTTCAGAGTGTGAATCCACTTTTATCAGACAACAGCACTGATGCCCACTGGTTCTTTGTGCAATGTACAGGGGTTGGACAATGAAACTGAATCACCTGTCATTTTAGTGTGGGAGGTGTCATGGCTAAATTGGTCCATCCTGGTAGCCAGTCTTCAATGATTGCACATTGCACCAGTAAGAGCAGAGTGTGAAGGTTCAATTAGCAGGGCAAGAGCACAGTTTTGCTCAAAATATTGAAATGCACACAACATTATGGGTGACGTACCAGAGTTCAAAAGAGGACAAATTGTTGGTGCACGTCTTGCTGACGCATCTGTGACCAAGACAGCAAGTCTTTGTGATGTATCAAGAGCCACGGTATCCAGGGTAATGTCGGCATACCACCAAGAAGGACGCACCGCATCCAACAGGATTAACTGTGGATGCAAGAGGAAGCTGTCTGAAAGGGATGTTCGGGTGCTAACCCGGATTGTATCCAAAAAAACATAAAAACCACGGCTGCCCAAATCACAGCAGAATTAAATGTGCACCTCAACTCTCCTGTTTCCACCAGAACTGTCCGTCGGGAGCTCCACAGGGTCAATATACACGGCCGGGCTGCTATAGCCAAACCTTTGGTCACTCATGCCAATGCCAAACGTCAGTTTCAATGGTGGAAGGAGCGCAAATCTTGGGCTGTGGACAATGTGAAACATGTATTGTTCTCTGATGAGTCCACCTTTACTGTTTTCCCCACATCCGGGAGACTTACGGTGTGGAGAAGCCCCAAAGAAGCGTAGCACCCAGACTGTTGCATGCCCAAAGTGAAGCATGAGGGTGGATCAGTGATGGTTTGGGCTGCCATATCATGGCATTCCCTTGACCCAATACTTGTGCTAGATGGGCACGTCACTGCCAAGGACTACCGAACCATTCTTGAGGACCATGTGCATCCAATGGTTCAAACATTGTATCCTGAAGGCGGTGCCGTGTATCAGGATGACAATGCACCAATACACACAGCAAGACTGGTGAAAGATTGGTTTGATGAACATGAAAGTGAAGTTGAACATCTCCCATGGCCTGCACAGTCACCAGATCTAAATATTATTGAGCCACTTAAGGGTGTTTTGGAGGTGCGAGTCAGGAAACGTTTTCCTCCACCAGTATACGTACTGACCTGGCCACTATCCTGCAAGAAGAATGGCTTAAAATCCCTCTGACCACTGTGCAGGACTTGTATATGTCTTTCCCAAGACGAATTGATGCTGTATTGGCCACAAAAGGAGGCCCTACACCATACTAATAAATTATTGTGGTCTAAATCCAGGTGTTTCAGTTTTATTGTCCAACCCCTGTATTTGTGGTCACAAATGTTGTGATTATTATAATGATAATATTATTTAATATCTCAATACATAATAATTCAGTCTATGAATACCAGCCCAATAAGGGAGTTGTGTTAAGACAATAGATAAATGGGTAAAACGAACTTGCATTACTGAAAAGCAAAACTCAGCACACACATGGAACAAATTCACACAATTTCTTAAAATACAAGAATTTATTAACAAAAATGAGTCGACTCAAAGTCAAACATATTTCACCAACAAACTCTTCACTATCATAGAACAATCCAGCTAAAACTACCATGCAAAATGAAAGACAGAGAAAGACCAATGAACCATGTACACAATATGAACAAGGGAATCAAAGATGATTAAGAACCATGACCAATAGAGTGATGCAACACAATCAGTCAGTGTTATTTATGTTTAAGAATCTGGCACATGTAGGCAATCAGGTTCTCTATATGGTATACATAAAAGGCCAAGAGAAGATGCGTGACAAAAAAGAAAACATGTTATGCAATGAATAGTCACTGGTGATATTCTTATGGCCTCAGATAATGGACTTGTGTCTGTGCTGGTTCTGTTGAATCTCGGTGCTGCATTTGATACGGTCGATAATAATATTCTCTTAAAAAGGCTGGAATATGCTGTGGGGATCGGGGGAACAGCACTGGGCTGGTTTAAATCTTATTTGTCTGACAGATTCCAGTTTGTTCATGTAAATGATAAATCATCTTTAAACTCCAGGGTCAATTGTGGAGTACCACAGGGTTCAGTACTTGGGCCCCAATCTCTTTTACTATATACAGGGGTTTGGACAAAAAACTGAAACACCTGTCATTTTAGTGTGGGAGGTTTCATGGCTAAATTTTTGACCCCAGCCTGGTAGCCAGTTTTTAGTGATTGCACATTGCAGCAGTAAGGGGCGGGTTTGTAAAGGGTTCAATTAGCAGGGTAAGAGCACAGTTTTGCTCAAAAAATTGAAATGCACACAAAACTTTAGGGTGACATACCCAGAGTTCAAAAGAGGACAAATTGTTGGTGCAACGTCTTTTTTTGCTGGCGCATCTGTGACCAAGACAGCAAGTCTTTTGTGATGTATCAAGAGCCACGGTATCCAGGGTAATGTCAGCATACCACCAAAAAAGGGGACCAAACCACATCCAAAACGGGATAAAAGTGGATGCAAGGGGAGGAAGCTGTCTGAAAGGGATGTTCGGGTGCAACCCCGGATTGTATCCAAAAAACAAAAAACCCCACGGTCCCCAAATCACCGGCAGAATTTTAAATGTGCACCTCAACTCTCCGGTTTCCCCAGAACTGTCCGTCGGAGCTCCACAGGTCAATATACACGGGCCGGGCTGCTATAGCAAAACCCTTTTTTGGTCACTCATGCCCAATGCCAAAAATTTGGGTTTTTCAATGGTGCAAGGAGCGCAAATCTTGGGCTGTGGACAATGTGAAACTTTGTATTTTTTCTCTGATGAGCCCCTTTTTACTGTTTTCCCCACTTTCCGGAGACTTACGGTGTGGAGAAGCCCCAAAAAAAGGGGTAGCACCCAGACTGGTTAAACCCAAAAGGAAGCATAGGGGTGGAAATCAGTGATGGATTTGGGGCGCCCATATCAGGGCATTCCCTTTGGCCCAAATTTACTTGTGCTAGTTTAGGGCGCGTCACTTGCCAAGGAAAACAAAAACCATTCTTGAGGACCATGTGACCAATGGTTTAAAAAAAATTGTATCCTGAAGGCGGTTGCCGTGTATCAGGATGACAATGCACCAATCCACACACCCAAGACTGGTTGAAAGAGGTTTTTGATGAACATGAAAGTGAAGTTGAACCCTCCCCCATGGCCTGCAAAAAGTCACCAGATCTAATATTATTGAGCCAAATTGGGGGGTGTTTTGGAGGAGGCGAGTCAGGAAACGCTTTTTCCTCCAAACGGGTACCCATAGTGACCCGGCCCATATCCTGCAAGAAGAATGGCCTAAAAAACCCCTCTGACCACTGTGGCAGGACTTGTATATGTCATCCCAAAGGGAGAATTGACGCTGTTTTTTGGCCGCAAAAGGGGGGGGCCCCTTTTACACCATAACAATAAATGATTGGGGTGGCCCAAAAAAACCAGGTTTTCAGTTTAAATTTTCAAAACCCCCTGTTTTGGCTTCCCAAAATGGGTAAAATTATCAGGCAGCAATAAAATTTATATTTTCACTGTTACGCTGATGATACTAAGCTTTACTTATCCATAAATCTGATGAGCCCAAAACCAGTTAGATAGACTGCAAGCATGTCTTGAAAAACAAAAAACTTGGATGACTTTAAATTTTCTCCTTCTTTTAAATTTCAGACAAGGGGACAGAAGTTGTCGTCTTTGGACGGGAGTCTTTAAAAAAAAAATTGCTTAGTCAATCACCTTAACCTGGATGGCATAAATTGACCTCCGATAATAAATTTTAAAAAACCTTGGGTGTTTTTTGACCAGGACATGTAATTTTTAAATCCCATACTAACCAGGTTTGTAGGTTTTCCTTCTTTCCCCTCCGGAAAAATTCCCCAAAATTAGAAAAATTCCTGTCCAGGAGTGACACTGAAAAACTAGTCCATGCTTTTGTTACTTCAAAAGGCTGGACTATTGTAATTCGTTACTATCAGGATGTCCACAAAATGCTTTAAAAGCCTTCAGCTGATTCAAAAATGCCCGCAGGCCAAAGAGTTCTGATGAAAAATTTAAAAAAAATTTCATATTTCTCCTTTTTTTGTTCACTTCATTGGCTCCTTTTAAAACCCAGAATTAGAATTTAAAAATTCTCCTCCTCACATATAAAGCTCTTAATGATCTAGCCCCTTCCAAACATCAGAGATCTGATTGTTCCCAATTTTCCAACAGAGCATTTCTTTTTTCAGACTGCAGGTTTACTGGGGTGGGTCCTAGAGTCTCTAGAAGTAGAAGGGGGAAAGGCAGATCCTTTTAGTTATCAGGCTCCCTTCCTGTGGAAACAGTTCCAGTTTTAGTCCGTGAGGCGGACACCCTGTCTACTTTTAAGGCTAGGCTTAAAACTTTCCCTTTTTGATAAAGCTTATAGTTAGAGTGGCTTAGGTTATCCTGAGCTATTTCCCTTTTTTACCTCGGTTTCTTTTCCCTTTTTTGGGAGGAGTAAGGGGAGTCGGGTTTAGCCTAAACCGGCTCATTTTTTGGTGGAGGTGCAAACACACCCCTCCTTTTTCCTACCTGTATTGACCCCTCTCTTTCTAATGGTTATAATCAATCTTGGACAGAGAGAGGTATCCCAAATCATTGGGGTTTTTTTAGTATAACAATGACCAATCAGTGGGCTCTAAGATGGACAAACTGTCTACTTTTAAAGGCTAGGCTTAAAATTTTTCCCTTTTTTTGATAAAGCTTATAGTTAGAGTGGCTTAGGTTATCCTGAGCTATCTCTGTAGTTATGCTGCTATAGGCTTAGGCTGCTGGAGGACATTATGACCACTTTCCCCCTCTTCGCTACATTCTCACAATACTCTTCAATTTAAATTATTTGCTGTTATTTCAGCTTTTAACTTTGTTCTCTTTTTTCTTTTTTTTTTTTTTTTCCTAAAAGAAGCTACAACCGGCCTGACTCTGTGTCTACCTGTAACACCTTTTTTTGGAGAGGGGCATCGTCCGAGCTTTGCTGGCAAAAATTTTAATGCTCACCCTCTACCGATGATCCACATTGCCCTGTCTTTCAGTTTTTAACCCCTTTCTCTCTCTGGGACATAGCTACTGACTGAGCTTTTTACTGTAAAATAACTCTATGTGCTCTCTTCAGACTCTAAACTTGAAAACTGGCCCTAAAAGAGTTTATCTGTTCTTTCTTTTCTAGGTGAAAGGGCTAAAGGGGTTTACATCCATTAACTTTATTATTTTTTCCCCAAGAAAGTACTCCTGGATCAGTGTTTTTTTGGGGTTCTCTTTGTGTCTCTGCTCTGTTCTCTCTAACCCCCAGTCCCCGGTCGTGGCAGATGGCCCCCTCACACTGAGCCTGGTTCTGGTTCTGCTGGAGGTTTCTTTCCTGTTTAAAAGGGAGTTTTTCCTCTCCACTGTCGCTACATGCATGCTCAGTATGAGGGTTTGCTGCAAAAGTCAACGCAAGTGACTGTTCCACTGTCTCTACATGCTCATCGGGAGGAGTGAATGCTGCAAGTCACTGAATGGATGCAATCTGCAGGGTTTCCTTAGTGGGGAAAAATTTTTACCAATTTGAATAAATAACAGAATTTAACTGCACTGTTCAATGATTCGGATTAATTGTAATGCATGTACCTGACTTTTGTGAAGTGCCTTGAGACGACGTGTTGTGAATTGGCGCTATATAAATAAAATAAACTGAAACTGAAACTGAATGAATACAGAAGTACTGGACAGTTAGAAAGTGCTTTCAAAAGTTTATACATAATTTAATTTAGTTTACCTATAAAGATTATAGTGCATTTTAGGGGCATTCAGAAATTTCATCAGAAAGTCAAGAATCTCAGAGATAGTTTGGACACACAAATGAATATTATGGCAATCTTGGAAGCTATAAACTCCTTAAAAGCAGGCAAATCGGCAGGACCGGATGGTCTCCCTATTGACATATATAAATATTATTTTAAAAAAAGAGGGAGGCATATGTACGATATGTATAGGGAATGTTTCAAAAATGGTAATCTTTCTAGGGAGTCTTTGACTATTCTATTACCTAACCCCAGCAAAACAAATACAAAATGCAAAAAAATATGCAACCAATAAAAATAATAGTCTCTAAAATTTTGAATAAAGTTTTGTCAAATAGATCAGAAAAGGTGCTACCAGATATTATAGAAGATCAAGATCAAAATGGATTTATAAAAGGCAGACAGTGATTTCACATTGTAAGAAGAGTTCTTGCGCTTGAAAAGGTGTTTGATCAAATCGGGAAAGGCCAAATTTTGAAAATGTAGTTTGATTTTAATTTGGTGGGGGCCTTCTTAATTGGGGTTAAAAAAAATAAATAAATTTTGGGGGAGAATGGATTAAAATTAATTATATTGTGTATATAAACATTTCTTTGGCGCCACCTACAGGAATGTTAATAAAAATCTCAAATATCATTAGAAGATTTATTTGGAACAAAAGACGACCTAGAATTCGCTTATCCTTATTTAAATTCCTTTTTTACTGGGGTTTTTAAAAGTCCTAATCTTTATTTGGGATTATCTAAGCAACCCCAACTGAGGACCAAAAGGTTTTTTTTTTCATCCAAAAACCCTTTTCCCCTTTAATAGATTTTTGAATAAAATTCAACTAAGTTTCCACTAAACCTGTATAAAGTAATGTATAGGGCCCAATTTTTAAAAAACTACCCAAAATGAGATTTAAAAAATCCTTAAAAATTTTAAAAATGGAAGATATTTGGTTTGGTAAAAAAAGTGGATGAAAAATATATTATAAAATTTCCCGTTTAGCCCCATTTGGGGAAACCCCTTCATTTTAAAACCCGAAAGATGGATGCAGGATTCCCCGATCTATTCTGAAAAAAGGCGATCTTTCAAAAAGGGAAAATTATGTCTTTTTAAAAAAAAAAATTTTGAAATTGTTTTCCAAGGAAAAAAACTTTTTCAATTTTTACAAATCAGAAAATTTTATTTTATCAAAAAATCCCAAACTGCCAAACCCCTCCCCCTTTTTTAGATGAAATGGTGACAAAAACAAAGCTTCAAAGGAGGTAAAAATTTTTAAAAATATTAAAGTGGCTCCTATCTTGGGGTCTTCGGAAACATCGAGGGAAACCTTTAGTTATGGAAAAATGGAGCCCGAATAAAATTTCAAAAAAAAGAGGTTGGGGAAAGGTTTAAACACCCCAAAAAAAACAAAAAATACTAGCAAAAAAACGTCAATACAATTGGTTAATGCAAAACATATTGGAAAATCCAGTGAGGGTTTAATAAATTTAAAAAATAAAATTAAACCCGATCTTGCCCTTTTAAATGTAGAGTTGCTAGAGGAACATTTTCCACTGTGTTTGGAAATGTGATAATTAGGATTTCTGGAAGAAAGTGATGAATAAAATCAGAACAATTCTGTCTATGAACATGCCCTTCGATGCAACAATGATATTATTACAGCTATACCCTAAATATATTCAGGTAAGATCTCATCAAATTAAGTTTATAGATTTTGCAGTGCTGCAGCCCAAAAGGAAGAAAAGGAAGAATCGAATCATTGCTTGGATGACTGTAATGGTGCAATGTATGGCGATGGACTGAATAACATATTATTTTAAAAAATGAAAGGGATGTCTATGAAGAAATATGGAAAACTTTTGTGGTTTTTATGAAAAGCTTTGATATTGGCCATTTAATAATGGAATCGTGGATCTAACTATAAGAAAAATGGGTTCAAATAAAATATTTGTATATATGTATGTAATACAAGGTACCTTCATATATAAGCAATTTCTTATCTGATGTTATGTTTTGCAGATGGGAGGGAAGGGCGTAAATTCAAACTATTATTAATTGTAAATCTCTGTCTCTGTAGTTAGGCTGCTCTAGGCTTAGGCTGCTGGAGGACATAATGACCACTTTAACTCTCTGTTCTACATTCTCACACTACTCTCCAATTTTGCATTATTTGCTGTTATTTCAGCTTCTAACTTTATGTTCTCTCTCTTTTCTCTTCCCCAAAAGTACACGGGCCTGACTCTGTGTCTACCTGTAACACCTTTCTGGGGGAGAGGGGCATCGTCCAAGCTTCTGCTGGCAACAACTTAATGCTCACCCTCTACCGATGATCCACATGACCCTGTCTTTCAGTGTTTAACACTTTCTCTCTCCTCTCATGGCGATTGACTGAGCTTTTTACTGTAACTAATTATATGTGCTCTCCTTCAGACTCTAACCTTGTAAAAACTGGCTCAGAGTTTATCTGTTCTTTTTTCTAGATGAAACACTAAAGGAGCTACAACCATTAAAAATTTACTTTTTCCCTTTCCCATAGAAAGTACCCCTGGATCAGTGCTTTTTGTTCCTTTTTGTGCTCTGCTCTGTTTTTTAACCCCCAGTCGGTTGTGGCAGATGGCCCGCTCACACTGAGCCTGGTTCTGCTGGAGGTTCTTCCTGTTAAAAGGGAGTTTTTCCTCTCCACTGTTGCTACATGCATGCTCAGTATGAGGGATTGCTGCAAAGTCAACGCCAGTGACTGTCCACTGTCGCTACATGCTCATGCAGGAGGAGTGACCGCTACAAGTCCCTGACTCGATGCAATCTGCTGGGTTTCCATAGATAGAAAAACTTTTTATCCAATTTGAATAAATAACTGAATCTGACTGCACTGCTCAATGTTTAGGATTAATTAGAATGTATCTACCTGACTTATTTGAAGTGCCTTGAGACGACATGTGTTGTGAATTGGCGCTATATAAATAAACTGAATTGAATTAGATCTGTTTAATGTTTTTCTTTTCTTTTGTGTAATTAAATAATAAAGACAAAAAATAGTCAAATATCCATAACTTCCTGAGTAGTATGTTGTCAGTTTCTCAAAAGTAGGCTATAGTCCGGTGATTTTGAAGCAGTAGAGCCCCAAGTGGATAGGCCAGGACACCGGGTGAGTTGACCCAGGTAAGAACAAATATCAGAATCAGAATCAGCTTTATTGCCAAGTTTGTACATACAAACAAGGAATTTAACACCGGTACACTTTGCTCTCTGGGTTTTGTTTTTGCACTACCGAATATACATATTTACAACGCACAATATACACATATATAAATAAAAAAGTGTTTTTGAAACATCTGTATGCTGTTTTTGGTATTCTATTAAATGTTCAACAGAGAAACAGCCTGGGGGAAGAAACTGTCTCTGTGGCTGCTAGTTTTTGTGAACAGTGCTCTGTAGCGGCGGCCTGAAGGTAAAACCCTGAACAGTTTGTGTGCAGGGTGTGTGGGGTCTGCAGAGATTTTAGCAGCGCTTTTCCTGACCCTAGACCTGTATAAGTCCTGGATGGAGGGAAGGTCAGCCCTGATTATTCATTGCAGTCTGGACCTGTTCTGTTTTGTGGTTGAACCAAACCACACTGAGATGGATGAAGACAGGACAGACTGTATATATATTTCAATCTGAAAAGACTCACAAAGAGAGGGTTGGCAATTAGAAAAGTTTTAATGATGTGAAATTACATAATTATATCTTTGGCGCTCGGACCTGGGAGGAAGACATGAATGTTGAGAATGATATGAGCTAGGATGAACATTGTAAAGCTTATATTTAGAGATGTCTTCCCCCCAAAATAAGGTCGAGGACATGACGAGGCCTAATTGAGTACTAAGGAGAGTGGGATGAAATAGGAAAATGAAAGAAGCGAAAGCCGCAGGAAAGATTAAATCAGAAAAGAGAAGTTGTAAATATGGTATGAAATAAGGAAGATAATTGAGAAGCAGAGGAGATGATAGATATGCCGAAAGGGCAATACGAAGTGATAGATATGCAGTTTAGGTGATGCAACACTTGATGAAAAGTTTAGAGAGCAGAGTAAGGTGATAGATATGCCGCTTGGCAATGCATGATTATTTCAAACTTTGAGAACAGAGCAAGATGATAGATGTGCCCTGTTGGCAATGCAAGGCGATGCAACGCTTGATGAGAGCTTAGAGAGCAGAGTAAGGCGATAGTCATGCCGCTTGGCAATGCATGATGATAGATGCTTGAATAGCAGAGCAAGGTGATAGATATGCCGTGTTGGCAAAATGTGATTAGAGGTAGAGATGAAGAAATGACAGAAATCCTATGGAGTGCTGAAAATGCATAAAATAAATGCAGATGAAGTTAAGAAATAAGGTTAAAATAAAGATCTATGAGTCGGGGTTTAGTAATTAATGAACGTCAAGGTAAATACATGAAAATAAGTAAAGTAATTGCAGAAAGCATGAGAAGAAAAGGAATAATCGGCCTCCAATTAAGTACGGGCGAAACAAACAGAAGTACTTTTCGAAGGACATAGGGGAGCTAGAGTGAGGGATAAAATTAGACAAGACTGGCAGGTGCTGAGGGGAAGAGTCCTGCAAAACAGTAACATGACGATTGAACAAAGCCAATGATGGATAAAGGTCAACCACCACCAGGAATTGTGGGGAGCTCTTACCTGAGAGCTGATAAAACATTGAGCAGATAGAATGGAGTGGAAATCCGGGCGAACATAGGAAGAGAAGGATGAAGAAGACTAACGACCCAATGCTGGAGAGCGGCTGAGGGAGAGACCTTGGACCGCAGCAGTAGTGGCTGCTCCTATTCTGAAGGAATGGCATGAAAACCGGATGGAGCGTAATGCATTGAACGGGGAGATGCCTATAATATTTGAGGAACCAGGGTGCGGACATGGGGCTCCTAGCATGAGAAATGGGGCATGCGAAGAAAAAGGATTTGAAAGTAGAAAAAGGTTAAACCTGATAAATAATAGAATGCGAGTTGATATAAGCAAGGATGAAAAGTTGGATTCAATCAACCTTAGGACTTTAAAAGGAGAAATTGAAGAAGACCGATGGGGAGAAACAGAAGACCTAGGAACTAAATAGAATAACCTGGAACAGATGGGCAGGAATGATGAAGTTATGAGTTATGACTTGCCAGGATGCACCGGAGGTAACACATAATGCCTTAGAGGACGAGCGGCTTTGACTAACGGGATTGACCACTGCTGCATTATCAGAAAAAGCGGCGATGCGCTTCTTCCAGAAATGCCCAAATGCAGCAGGCTATAGTGATGAGATGATCTCATAGAAAGCTGGGGATTCAGATTGGGGAAGAAAGGAAGCCTTACATCGGAAATGAATTGCCCTGAGAAACCCCCCAAAACCTACGGACGGAGCTACGTCTGTGTAAATGACATTCTAATATTGACTGTTCATAAATTGCTTCATAATGCTGCGTCGAGGACAAAGATTTGTCGCTCAAGTACAATTTCCTTTTTGTTGAGTCACAAAGAAGCAGACACAGGCTCTTCCTTTACAATTCTGTGTTTAAAAGGAAAACAAACAGAAGAGAAGGAGTGCAGCAAGGTCATGTGCTGAGCTTATTTGACATGTGAATACCAAGTCACATTAATTATTTAATTTTCAGTAGAAGGCGAAGTCCCAGAAGTAAAAGTAAAGTAAAGTCCCAGACAGTTGAAATATGTATTTCATATCATTTCATGGCACTGGGAAATATAGGGAGGTGAGATGTTTAATAAATATATGGTGAAATGGGGTTGTAAAAGGGTTGTAATAATTTAAGATAAATAAGTCTTGTATCGAAAGGTAATGAGGTAAAGAGGTTAAAAGCAGCATATAGATTGAGTTATTAAAGGTATTACATTCTGCATATCCTTAGATCTTACAATGTGATCACATGCAAGGCTCTTTCAACCAGAGGATTCTGAACCATCCGCTGAGAGACCTTTTAAACCGGGACGCTACAGACTCTAAAACTTAAAACGAGTCAACCGAGCGAACGACGACGCTGGAAGAGAAGGAGATACCATTCCAGTTAGAAAGGAGACTGGAGCGGTAAGCCTGGTAATTTGCGACCGTGCAGAAGTTCTGGAAATGGAAGAGAAGAGCAAAGCGCTATGATGGCCGACTAAGTTGCTGGAAACCAGAAGGCGGCTGCAATATAAATTGTCAGTGGAAAGAACAGCGCAGTCTAAGCGGGCTCTTGATTTAGCGAGGGTGGAAGCAGCTAAGGCTGAGAAGGCCCAGAGACACCATATTAGAAATAGGACAACGATGAGGGACGGAAAGTATTTAATTATCTATGCTCGGGTGAAACTATGCAGCCGTCGACTCTGAATGCCTAGAGACGGCTGAGCGCCAGAAGAGGATCCTAAGAAATGTTAGGGAGAATCTTTAATAATATTAAGCATAGCTGATTTCGACCATACATCCCATAAAGATAATACACATTGACACACATACAGGGATAAATGGCCTAAGGTTTGACATAATGACCTGTGGCTGGGGCACTTTTTTTTTTTTTAAAGGGAGTAGCCGATAACTGATTGATTAGAATGCCACAGCACACTTAGATTAAAAATGGACACCAGCTACTACACGACCTATCAGACAGACACCGCAATGGTGACACGTAATCTACTGATAAACACTAGGGAAGTGCACATATATTGCTTTGGAGTGCCAGATAAAAATCCACATGTGACCTTCTTTTGGGGCTCTTTGTCAACCTTTCACATAAAGCAATGATCCACGAGAGGAGCCTCAGCGCTGATCTCTATAATCATTCCTCTGCTTAACTTAGAATAAAAGAGAAGAAAGTTAGAAGCTGTTTGAGAGTCATTCCTTTATGAGTCTGTGTTAGAGAGTGTGATCACTTCTGAGGACCATGGACCGGAGAAACTCCGAGAGGTCTGACCGGCAGCAGGGTGCGGTTGTTCGGACAGAAAGCCGGGGACGAGATGATTAAAACGAAGCAGAAAGTTATCAGAGGAAGTGATACATATAGACAGCCTCGGGAGATGGTAAAAATGAGAGAAACCAGATCAATGAGCTGCCTCCGTAGGATTAAGAGCCGAGCCTGAACGAGGTGGTAAAATACATGGGAGTAAATGATCAGCCTGAATGAAAAGAGGCGTGGGAAACACCGCACGTTTGAAGAGCACATTAATAAAAAGGATAGAGAAAAGAGAGTGGAGTGATACATCTTATCTAGAGACAAGCTAGGCCGGGCGTTAGCAAGGGCGAACGTTGGTGGGAGGAGCCAAAGAGCAGGCAGCTACTATGGAGAAGGAAAGAGGAAATGCTGATGTGGCAGAGATGGCGGTGAAGTCACAGAGCAGGTGAGTATGCGATGACGTGGAACGCTGGAGAGAATCCATAAACGAGATGAATGAAGCAGGGAAATTTGTAGGATGATCGGTTTGAGGGATTAAGATGGAAGGAGAAACTGCTGGAGAAACGAGGCCAGGTAAAGCAGTGGCGGGAGCCGGTGAGGAGACAGGGCTACCTCGGTGACGCTTAGCAGAAGTGTAGGAATTCTTGATGCGCTTTCCACTTGCCCAGAGCTGAGACAAGGAAGAAATGACCCAAGTAGCGAGGCGAGCGCTCCTACGAGCGATAATGGAGGAAGGATTATGAGAGTCCCTTACGAATACTGCGAGGAGGCGTCGGAGTCGTAGATGAGCTCAGCTGACAAGCGAGGAGGAACACAGCCGAAGGTCCTTTACAAAACAAGGCGTCGGAAGGCGATTGGATGATGAATCAGGTGGACAGGATGCTGATTGGAAGGCCGGGAGACGCACCGGGAAGTCATTGGACGGTGAGACGGCGAGGGTGAGTCTTTCATTTTGAATTTTCGTTAAACTCCATTTTATATAACAGTGTTTTTGTTTGTGGAAATGCTTCTAAACAGAGGTTCACAAACTGCACAAAACTGAATCACAAATACAAATTTTCTCCACAGACAGACACCAATGTTTTTCTACAAAAATAGAACACAGAATTGCATTTACATTTTTTAACAGAAACACAAATCTGTGGGACATTTGATTACAGCCTCCCCAGGACACATGTCTTCCCTCATGCCTGGCTGTCATGATAGTCTGCACAGATACTTATGGTCTTTCGTCAACTGTCCTTTGATATTTCCATAGAGAAGTAGGTTTTACATGAAATGTACATGGAAAAAAATAGAAAGTTATGAAAGTGTAACTAAATTTGAAATCACTGTATGACTTATTGAATCCTTCAAAACTCAATGCTTTTTTGTATGTAGTGCTTATTTGAATATAGGGTTAGGGTAAACAGATTTTGTGTCACTAAGTCTTCATACAATCTAACAGAGCCAGAAAACAGTTTGAAGGGCAATCATACACACTCATAAGGTTTGTTTTACCTTGATGCTAGAATATATCACTTCCTGAGTTTCAAACATCATCCCGAAACATCACACAGTACTCAGGGGGAATACAGGAAGATTAAAAGAGGGAGAGGCACATGTTCTCAGAGTGCATTGTGAAGAGGAATGCCATTGAATTTGGATGTTTCTTTTTTCATTCACCAGCCTCTTTTGTATGGCAGCTAAGGAAGTCCATTGTACAGGCAGACACCCTGAGAAAAAAAGGCGAGCTTGGAGCCGTTGTCTCACGGTGCTTCGGCAGTGCTCCAGTCCTAAAAAGACTTGAATGAAGTTCTGCCTTTGGAAGCAGCCGGCCTGAAACAAGAGACAATGCCACAGAGCAACTTTGAAGAGCGGCAACAATTAAAAACACAGCTTCACTACATTAATTATACATTCATGCTTTTGTCTTCTTTTGGCTTTTTTAAAAGAATGGTGAATGACAGAGCTCTGAGCTTTAAAATTCAACAGGTCTGAGGCAGAGAGAGATTACAGTGAAAAAACATGCAAATTGTTCACCAGATGCTGTTGCTCAAATAACTGGAGTAAAAGATGTTTGTCTGCTGGTGAGTTTTAAGGGATTATGCACACTAACAGGAACCTTTTCAATTAGAAAAACATAAACCCTAGCTCTACCCTAAGGGAACCGAGCCTGAGTGAAAGGAAAGATAAACCAGCACCAAATAAAAAAAAAAGATTGTTCAGAGTTTGGTTTCATTTCACAGAGCATGTTGCTAGGAAACTCAGAGTTACAGCTCAGGGTCGCACTTTACAGACTGTTTTTCTTCAGGACTTTTCTTCTCTCTCCTCTCCCGACTGCAGGCTCAACACGAATAAAGCAGCTTTCAGAAGGCAGTGAGGTCAATTTCTGCTGGTGGGCGGCTCTGTCAGGTGGATGTGTTATGCTTGAATTTGCCAGCAAAGCACTCAATTTATCCCATTGGAGATTTTATTCAGAGAAAGTTCACAATACCTTTGGAATATTATCTGTTTTGTCTCATTTACAACAGAATGTGTTGGACTAAATTTATTGTATTAATGGATGTATTTATCAAGGGCTTAAAGAGCATAGGAAAGTAAACATTAGTTAAATAAGTCAGTTTAATAAATAAATAAATGTCTTTTTTTGGCAAATGGTAAATGGTAAATGGCTTGTACTTGTATAGTGCTTTATAAAGTCCCCAGAGACCCCAAAGGGCTTCACCCTACATTCAGTCATTCACCCATTCATACACACATTTACACACTGACAGTGGTGAGCTACTATGTAGCCACAGAAGTTTTGTTTTATTATTTTGTGCCAGAATAATTGCACCGCAGGGAAACTGTTGTTAAAAATGTGGTCTTTGGCTTGTTGTCCTATGAAATATTTAGGCTCCAAACATTTGTTTTAAAAATAAATTTGTTAAAAATAATAAATCAGGGGTGAGGCAGTAGCACAGGAGTTAAGCATGTGACCCACATCCCACATATGGAGGCGACGCAGCTATCACGGGTTCAAGTCCCGGCCCGTTAATGTTTGACCCATGTCTTCTCTTTCTCTTCACCCCATTTCCTGTTAACTTACTTTTGAAAACAATTGAGAAAAATAAAGGCCACCAACGCTTAAAAAAATATCAGACTTTCAGACTATCAGACTTTTTTAAAAAGTGAAAAAAACTTAAAAGCCTTAAAACAATGGTTATTATTGGGAACGCTGCACCTTTTACTTTAAAAATAAACTTATGTTAGTGTCGCCATTTTTCTGTACAAACTCAAACATTTACTGTATAAAATGGGAAAAGTTTAAAGATGTAGCTTTCCTGCGAATCATCCAACAAATATTAAGTTGTATAACCACTGTTCCTGACAACTGTTTCACCTCTGTATTGCATGGAGTTGTCATAATTTTCACAGCATGAATTGTCTCACAGATTAAACCAACACTGCTATTACAAGTACATCTAAAAAATAAAAGTAGAACATTGTGTAAAAGTGCGGTATTTTTTGCCAGTCATATCAGAAAGTGAAACTCATATATAGAATTTCACCATTTGCTCCAGGAGCTGTGCGCAGACGAGCATCGCTTTCAGCTCTATTTTCAGAACGGGCACAAACCGCGACAATAGGTTTGTCCTCCATTGTCTTCGTGACACTGGAATTTCCCTGGTTCTTCCTGGTCTTTCTGTCCCATGATAAAATACCTCACTACGTCCCAAAGCTTGAGTTTACTTCAGCTTCACTGATTGGTTGATGTGCTGCGTCACCAAACGTTCAGATTTCCAAACTCTTGCGTCTGCTGCTTTGGATGCACTATATGCGCGTCAGACGCTAAGAAATCTCAAAACGCACAGCGCCCAATGCTTGAAAGGCATCATAATGTGCCGTGCCAGAAGTATGTAACGCACCACAGGAATAATCGACGCCCCTACACGCCCGTCCACCATAGACTTTGCGTGAAAACCAGACGCTCCTGACGCTCAAATCGCATTCCAAGACTGTCAGGACCTGTCTGTGTATTAGTTTGTGTTTTTGTTCATCTAAACCCGGCTTAGTCTTTGTTTACTTGCAGTCTGTGTTATCATGTTAATTGGTCTGGTCCTCTTATTCCCGCAGCCTGTCCCACCCTGTTCCTAGTTTCCCTGACTGTCTGGTCTTGCTGATTGGTTCTCCCTGAATTTCTGTTTGTATATACAGGGGTTGGACAATAAAACTGAAACACCTGCCATTTTAGTGTGGGAGGTTTCATGGCTAAATTGGACCAGCCTGGTAGCCAGTCTTCTTTGATTGCACATTGCACCAGTAAGAGCAGAGTGTGAAGGTTCAATTAGCAGGGTAAGAGCACAGTTTTGCTCAAAATATTGAAATGCACACAACATTATGGGTGACATACCAGAGTTCAAAAGAGGACAAATTGTTGGTGCACGTCTTGCTGGCGCATCTGTGACCAAGACAGCAGGTCTTTGTGATGTATCAAGAGCCACGGTATCCAGGGTAATATCAGCATACCACCAAGAAGGACGAACCACATCCAACAGGATTAACTGTGGACGCAAGAGGAAGCTGTCTGAAAGGGATGTTCGGGTGCTAACCCGGATTGTATCCAAAAAACATAAAACCACGGCTGCCCAAATCACGGCAGAATTAAATGTGCACCTCAACTCTCCTGTTTCCACCAGAACTGTCTGTCGGGAGCTCCACAGGGTCAATATACACGGCCGGGCTGCTATAGCCAAACCTTTGGTCACTCATGCCAATGCCAAACGTCGGTTTCAATGGTGCAAGGAGTGCAAATCTTGGGCTGTGGACAATGTGAAACATTTATTGTTCTCTGATGAGTCCACCTTTACTGTTTTCCCCACATCCGGGAGAGTTACGGTGTGGAGAATCCCCAAAGAAGCGTACCACCCAGACTGTTGCATGTCCAGAGTGAAGCATGGGGGTGGATCAGTGATGGTTTGGGCTGCCATATCATGGCATTCCCTTGGCCCAATACTTGTGCTAGATGGGCGCGTCACTGCCAAGGACTACCGGACCATTCTTGAGGACCATGTGCATCCAATGGTTCAAACATTGTATCCTGAAGGCGGTGCCGTGTATCAGGATGACAATGCACCAATACACACAGCAAGACTGGTGAAAGATTGGTTTGATGAACATGGAAGTGAAGTTGAACATCTCCCATGGCCTGCACAGTCACCAGATCTAAATGTTATTGAGCCACTTTGGGCTGTTTTGGAGGAGCGAGTCAGGAAACGTTTTCCTCCTCCAGTATCACGTAGTGACCTGGCCACAATCCTGCAAGAAGAATGACTTAAAATCCCTCTGACCACTGTGCAGGACTTGTATATGTCATTCCCAAGACGAATTGACGCTGTATTGGCCGCAAAAGGAGGCCCTACACCATACTAATAAATTATTGTGGTCTAAAACCAGGTGTTTCAGTTTCATTGTCCAACCCCTGTATGTTCCTTTGTTGCCTTAGTTCCCTGCTGGTTCGTACATTATGCCACCTTGTATCTGGTCTCAGTATCCTGTGTCCTGGCATGATCCTGGTTTCCCTTGCTCCCGATTTCCTGCCTGGTTTATGAAGAAGTAGTAAAGCTACTTGCATTTGTCTGGCTCCTGGCCTCCTTCCTCTGCACTTCCTACCCAAACCCTCATCATGACACAGCATTTGTTTCTTGTCATTTTCTTGCAGTAATTCATGCAAGAGGAGGCCCAACCAAGTATTGAGTGCATAGAAATAGGCACACTTTTCAGAAGCCTGACATTTCTGCTTAAAACATTCCTTTTTGATTGGTCAAATTTGATATTCTAAGTTTCTGAGACATAGAATTTTGGGTTTTCTTTACCTGTAAGCCATAATAATCAAAAAGGAATAAAAGCCTGAAATATTTCACTCTATGTGGAATTAATCTCTGTATAATAACTGCTTCACCTTCTGAAATGACAGGCAAAAAATATTGCACTATTACACAATATTCTAATAGTTTGAGATGTACCGGTATTTTTAACAAAACATATTAATCAATGATTCACTTACACACAATCTGCAGCAGGCATGTCATGACTGTTGGGTCTGTTGGTTTTCCAATACTCTACAACATCATACTTAATAAAGTTTTAATGTCTGCTTCCACGTACACATGGAAAAATGCTGTTTTCATAAAAATCCTGACTATCTACTGTAAATGTCCATCACATTCTTATAACTTACATGATTGGAGAAAAGCACAGCTAAGTTAAACACATTTTATATTCTAGTGCCTTATGCACATTAGAAGACCACAAAGTAAAAAATTGTCAGAACTGTCACCATACATTTGCCCTTTCAAAAAAAGGAACCAATAATGTGGAACACATAACTGCAGCAAGAGTTGTGATGAAAAAGAGATAATATTTCTCTTATTTTAGCTTCCCTTCATTGGCTCCCAGTTAAATACAGAATATAATTTAAAATTCTCCTCCTCACATATAAAGCCCTTAATGATCTAGCTCCATCATACATCAGAGATCTGATTGTTCCATATGTTCCTAACAGAGCACTTCGTTCTCAGACTGCAGGTTTACTGGTGGTTCCTAGAGTCTCTAGAAGTAGAATGGGAGGCAGATCCTTTAGTTATCAGGTCCCACTCCTGTGGAACCAGCTCCCAGTTTAGTCCGTGAGGCGGACACCCTGTCTACTTTTAAGGCTAGCCTTTAAACTTTTACTGTGACTAACTGTATGTGCTCTCTTTCATACTCCGAATTTGAACACTGGCTTAGAGTTCATCTGCTTTGCTGTCTTTCTCTCCTAGATGAAGCCACTAAAGGAGCTATAACCATTAATGTTTTACTTTTCCTTCCCATAGAAAGTACTCCTGGATCAGTGCTTCTTTGTTCTCTTTGTGTCTCTGCTCTGTTCTCTCTAACCCCCAGTCGGTCGTGGCAGATGGCCGCTCAAACTGAGCCTGGTTCTGCTGGAGGTTTCTTCCAGTTAAAAGGGAGTTTTTCCTCTCCACTGTCGCTACATGCATGCTCAGTATGAAGGATTGCTGCAAAGTCAACGCCAGTGACTGTCCACTGTCTCTACATGCTCATCCAGGAGGAGAATTCAGCAAGTCACTGACTCAATGCAATCTGCTGGGTTTCCTTAGATGGAAACACTTTTAACCAATCTCAATAATAAACTGAATCTGATTGCACTGTTTGATGGTTAGGATTAATTGAAGTGTATGTACCTGACTTGAAATCTATATGATTTGATTGAATTAACTTTGTAAAGTGCCTTGAGACAACGTGTGTTGTGAATTGGCGCTATATAAATTAAACTGAATTGAACTGTGTTCATGGCACACTCAGTTATTAGGTTTAGGGGCAATTACATTTTTACCAGGTTATTTTGTATAGCTGGTTTCCTGTAAGAAATGAAATCAGCATTTAAAAAAACTGCCTTTTGTATTTACTCATGTTATCTTCGTCCTATATTAAAATTTGTTTGATGATCTGAAACATGTAAGTGTCGGAGTTCTGGGAGTTTCTTTCTGTTCACCTGTTTTACCTGCTACTAACCCCATCCAACCTCTAGATGGCACCAGATGCACGGTAGGAGCTGAGTCCACAGGTGTTGTCCATCAGCTCATCAGGAGAGGAGCTTAAGTACCCAACGTTGCCAACTCTCTGGCGCCTGAGTGTTAACCAGCAGTGGTAACTCTAGCTAGCCAAGACAAGTCTCCTTGTAATTATTTTCTGATAACTTACCTACTCGTGTCCTCCTTCCCAGGTTACCTCCAGTTCCAAGCTTCTGCGTATGCAGAAGATCCAGACTCTCTTTCTGCAAGAGAACTTCACGGATTATCTTCTCAGTAGGCTGCATTCGGGTCTCAAGTCTCCTCAGGTTTCCTGTGAACGAACCTGGCTCACCCTCCACCGTGCTCTCCTTCAAGATCACCCACCTGGTGCCACCTCCACCTCAAGTGCAAGTAAAACAGAATGACCTGGACCATTCACTTACCCGACACGCTCCCGGAGTTTTCCATCATCTCACTCCTCCTCCCCACTGGCGGATCTCCTAATCACCCTCTGTAAGCAAAAATATATCAAGATCAACAACCCAGAATATTACCTGTCACTTACCATTGATCCCTTCTCCATACAGCGGCGAGTTCCTGTTTCTCCAGCAAACAAAATATTTCTTAATAAACTTGTTAAAACTTTTCCTGTTTTCCTGAGTGTATTTCTGCATGTGGGTCAAAGCAGCTAGAAAAACGATGACAGTAAGTTTGATTAAAAAAGCAAAATCAGAATAAATCTGTTCGAAGGCAACATGTTTTCACGGCCTTGTACATGAGAAGAGACAAAGAAGAAGTCAGAAATCATATAAGGTGGAAACATGTTAATATATCATCAATGTGGATATTTCACCTTAATTCAACTTATACTAATAAACTGCTTTTTTTTCTTCTAAACAGCAGTGATATAATGAAACATCTTGAATAAAATAATAATAATGGAGCACAGCACTTGGGCACATTTATTTCTTTCTAAAGAAAAAGGAGAGAAAAGAGGTCCCTTCCACTTCTGTTATTTCAGAGGCTGGTTATGAACTAGCAACACACATAACACATTGCCCTTTCACAACTGCAGTTATGTGCGGTGCACATAACACGTTGGTGAACATTGTCTTGCTTTGTCTCTTTCACACGAAACCCATATTAAATTTAGATAAAACACTTTTCAAACAAAGTAAATAAATGTTGCTGCCTTTTTAACTTAACTCAGCCACGCCCTGGCTCCGCCCCTGTCCAAAAGCCACCTTCTCTGACAGGACTGAAGAAATATGAAAAAAGGTGTTTTAATATACACTCACCAGCCACTTTATTAGGTACACCAAACTCAAATTTCTAATCAGCCAATCACATGGCAGCAACTCAATGCAAGATGATCTGCTGCAGTTCAAACCGAGCATCAGAATTGGGAAGAAAGGTGATTTAAGTGACTTTGAACGTGCCATGGTTGTTGGTGCCAGACGGGCTGGTCTGAGTATTTCAGAAACTTCTGATATACTATATTGGGATTTTCACGCACTACCATCTCTAGGGTTTAGAGAGAATGGTCCGAAAAAGAGAAAATATCCAGTGAGCGGCAGTTCTGTGGGCTCATATGCCTTGTTGATGCAATTTGCATAGGCTCACCAAAATTGGTAGCCTGTGTGAGATGATGATAATGATATTTCCGTGTTGTCTTAAGAAAACATTAAAGGAAATTTATAGCTGGGTTGGCTTCTTTTGACTTCTACAGATAGGCAAAGTGTTGTTCTTGGAAAAATAACTTAATCATAGAGGAAATATTTTGAATCATCTGAGCTAACTTTTCACCAGCACCTGAACGCACCAGGCATTTGTGCATGAGTCAGGAGTGGTAAACAAAGTCTTTTTGCAAATATTCACTCACTTTGAATTTGATGCTTGCAACACGTTCCAAAAATCTGAGACAGTGGCAACAAAAGACTGGGAAAGATGAGTAATGCTCAAAAAACACTCGTTTGGAACATTTCACAGGTGTACAGGTTAATAGGAAACAGGCGAGTGTCATGATTGGGTATAAAAGGAGCATCCCCAAAACGCTCAGTTGTTCAGAAACAAGAATGGGGTGAGGTTCACCACTTTGAACAACTGCGTGAGGAAATAGTCCAGCAGCGTTTTTCAACGTACAATTCCAAGGAATTTCAGGACTTGATCGTCTACAGTCCATAATATCATCAAAAGATTGAGAAAATCTGGAGAAATCTCTGCATGTAAGTAAATAGAATGCGTGTGACTTTCCACCCCTCAGGAGGCACTGCATTAAAAACGATATCATTCTGTAACAGATATTACCGCGTGGGCTCAGGAACACTGCAGAAAACCATTGTCAGTTAACACAGTTCATTGCTGCATCTACAAGTGCAAGTTAAAACTCTACCATGCAAAGTTAAAGCCATATATCAACAACAGCCAGAAATGCTGCTGGCTTCTCTGGGCCCGAGCTCATCTGAGATGGCCTGATTCAAAGTGGAAAAGTTTGCTACAGTCTGACGAGTCCACATTTCAAATTATCTTTGGAAATCATGGACGTCGTGTCCTCCAGGCCAAAGAGGAAAATAACTATCTGGACTGTTATCAGCGCAAAGTTCAAAAGCCAGCATCTGTGATGGTATGGGGGTGTGTTGGTGCCCACAGCATGGGTAGCTTGCACATCTGTGAAGGCACCATTAATGCTGAAAGGTACATACAGGTTTTGGAGCAACATCTGTTGCCATCCAAGCAACGATTTTTTTTCAGGGACGTTCCTGCTTATTTCAGCAAGACAATACCAAGTCACATTCTGCACGTTACAACAGCTTAAATGTTGTTACACGTGTATATTTTTTTGAGTGTTGTTAAAAGAAATGGTAATGGAACACAGTTCAAATTCAAAATGAGTGAATATTTTCAAAACAATATGGTTTATCAGTTTGAACATTAAATATCTTGTCTTTGTAGTGTATTCAATTGTATACACACTACCGGGCAAACGTTTTAGAAAGCTTTTCTCACTTAATGGGTCTCTTTATTTTCATTACTATATAAATTGTAGATTCTCACCAGAGACAACAAACGTGTGAGTGAACACACATGGAATTATGGAGTAAACAAATAGCCACCATTCGCTCTGACGACTGCTTTGGTCTCTTGGCGTTCTCTCCATGAGCTTCATGAGGTCACCTGAAATGGTTTTCCAAAGAGCCTTGAAAGAACTTCCCAGAGGTTCAATGAGAGTGGACCAGAGGTTAATATTTCTGTCATTACAGCAAAGGGCGGCTACTTTAAGGACTCTAAAAAATAACATATTTAAAGTTATTTTTCAATTTTTGGTTCGCTACATAAGTGCACATGTGTTCATTCACTGTTTTGATGCCTTCGTTGAGAATCTAAGTACAATGTAAATAGTCATAAACATAAAGAAAACCATTAAATGAAAAAGGCATTCTAAAACTTTTGACCTGTAGTGTAGGTTGAACAGGATTTGCTCATTATTGTATTCTATTTACGTTTTAGACAATGGTCCAACTTCATTGGAATTGAGGTTTTACTTGTGTTCTGCATACACATATTCAGCTATATTCGTACACAGAATACAATTCACATTACAGCTACAATGAGATATGCATTGTTTATTATTCCTGCAACACACAGCTCTGACAGTTATGAAACTGGACTTGCGTTCTGCGAGGCCCTTGTTGATTTAAGTGATGGAAACACACAGCTTCACTCTTGCTTTCATGTTTTGCTGCAGTTGTTCAGAGGATTTGGAATCTTACCTGACTGCTCTGGACAGCTAGTTAGTTGGCAACTATTCAATCCTTTAGAAAATTAACTGTTATTACTTACGCCTTTGTGCATCTGGGATCCTCTCTGCATTCCAGCATAAAAAAATGATCCACCCAAGCTTCTTCAGTGGAGGAGACTTCAGGAAACAACAGATCTGATTCTCTTTTATAGTCTGGTCTGACCCAAGTGTCTAGGTAGTAGAAACATTCTAAGATGTATATGATATATAGTTAGCAATTTTATATTATATTATAATGTGCTTTCCATTCGTTTTCTATACTCCATTAATCCAGCTCTGGTGTGGTGTCTTTCTCCACTGGTCATTTGGGGGTAGTTAGGTTAATGATAAAAGGACAGGTGAAGGATAGGTAGATTCAGTTCATTTCACTTCAGAAATACTTTATTAATCCCAAAGCGAAATTAAATGTTGTTGGAACTCATACAAGCATTTTCAAAGAGTTGCTGTAGATGATGACTGCAGGCAGGAAGGATCTTCTGTCTCAGTCAGTAATACAGCCTTGGAGCCTTGGATTGAAAACCTTCTGTTGTTGTAGAACAATCTCGTAAAGAGTATGCTCAGCATTGTCCCTAATGTTCTTCATTTTATGTTGGAAATCAAACATGTGAACATGACATGGAACCAGGTATTTTTCTGACCCACATGCAGAAACTGAGTTGGGTCTCAGAATAAAGGTAAAGGAGTGTGTTTTATTCTTAATACAAAATAACTAAGACAATGAATCTCTTGCAGGGCTTCAGCAGTCAGGATCGACTGGCTCTGGAGATGGAGAATACACTTGGAGCAAAGATCGTCATAGAATCCAAATTGTTGGTTAATTGAGCTTACTGTGGTAGGATGGAAAAATGGAGGGGGAGGGTGATCCTGGCAGTGGTGTGAGGTGTGGTTAAGTGGTCTCCAGACTATATATGGCAGGAGCAAGCCAGAAGAGGATCTTTGGGCTGCCAGGAGGAGAGCTTCGGAGAGCCTTGGAGAGAGTCGACAGGAAGAGAGTTTCGGGAATGAAGGGGCAGCTTGAAGGCTGTCATAGGTGTTGATCCAAAAGAAGACTGTTTTGGAGAGTTCTAGCAAAGGAGTAATCCATAGTCAACACGAGGCTTCTAACGAGGAAACAGCAGAAAACTTCAGGTAAGCAAGGCTTGGGACAAAACACAGCAAAACATAAAATCAGAATTTCGAATCCCTTTAAAGGGCTTCGGTTATCTTTTTTTAGTTTTTTTACGTGTCCTCTCTGGCAGAGTAGCACTCAGAATTGTTGTATGAATGCCAAGAAGAAGCCCAACAGATTTACTTTCACAAGTGGAGCATTACAGCTATTGCTATAATGCTCCCCTTAATATATAAAAAACTTCATTAGAAACTGCTTGGGATTATTTCAATTGCAAAGGACACGAAGACGGAAACGAAAGGGGGAAAAGAACAAGCAAAGGAGAGAGAGATGGGGCAAAATGGAAAAAGAGAGATAACTCACTGGATCAAAACATTCCAAACAGATTAGTTTCTACAGTTACTTCCACTGCTGTCTCACTTACTGAGGATGAAGTAATCATGTTTGGGAGTATGCTAGTAAATTTATTTTTAATAGAGACAAAAACCAAAACACAAAGTTCAGGCGGGCGACCAGGACGTCGCCCCGCGGCGGCACAAAGTTCAGGCGGGTGACCAGGATGTCGACCCGTGCAGGCACAAAGGTCAGGCGGGTGTCAGGACCTGCAACACAGAGTCCTAGGCAGTCGGCGGTGAAGACGTGGAGGCCGACAGAGGCGTAGAGACTGTGGAGGCTGGCAGCAAAGACGTGAAGGCGGACAGAGGCGTAGAGACCGTGGCGGCCGGCGGGGAAGACAAGGAGGCCAGCAGAGACAAAGAGACCGAGGAGGCCGGCGGCGAAGGAGCTGGCGTTCAGGAGGCCAGTCTCTACAGCAGAGGCGTAGAGACTGTGGAGGCTGGCGGTGAAGGCAAGGAGGCCGACAGAGACGTAGAGACCTTGGCAACCGGCGGCAAAGGCGAAGACAAGGAGGCCAGCAGGGACGTAAAGACCTTGGCGTGGGCAGGAGCTGAGGCGTCACCAAGACCCTCAGTGGCGGCAGCAGGGGCTGAGGCGTCGCCGAGACCCCTGATGACTTGAGCCGAGGCGTCCCTCTTCCGACATCCTCTGCAGCGTGTGGAGGAAGTTGAGGCAGACTTGGGCTGTACAATGCCGGTGCTCTGGAGACATGACGTGGACTGAGCTGCCGCTTTGTTCTGCAGACATGGCGACGGCTGAGCTGCAGCTGCAGCGCTCTGGAGCCGTGGCGTGGGCCAAGCTGCAACACCGCTCTGGAGACCTGGCGTGGGCCGAGCTGCAGCAGCGCTCTGAAGACCTGACGTGGGCTGGACTGCAGCAGCGCTCTGAAGACCTGACGTGGACTGAGCTGAAGCAGCTCTCTGGAGATTTGGAGAGGATGGAGGTGGGCGGCAGTAAAACTGCCTTATTGCTGTCCAGTAATTCTCCTCCATCTGCCGTATTTTCTCCATAAGCTCTGGAGAGGAATACAGGAGACTGGTCTTCCTAAAGCTCTTAATTTGGCGAGCACTCACCCTCACGTCAGCGGCCATGGGACCCGCCTCCTCGCCGGCCGAACAACAGGAAGGTGCTTTGCTGCCGAATGAAGGGGAGGAGAAGATGAACGACGACTAAGAGGACCTGTCCCCGGACATGGAATCGCCAACCAGGATCCGTCATAAGCAGACTGCGGCACAGACAGCCCTGCAGAACGGCGCAGCGTCTTCTCCGCCTCCATAGACAGGAACGTAAAGAGGTCCATGGAGCTTGCCTGACGTTCGTGCGCGACGTCCATCATTGGCGGAAACATTCTGTCAAGGTTTGTGTAGCGGAGGACCCTGGAATGCAGACGAGCAGGCAGCATGACGGTAAATGAAATGATTTAATTAACAAAAACTTACTACAAAGGGTGACGGCAAAAACAGACATGGCAGGCTGGCAAAACAGGCTTTGCATGATCAAAAAGGACAGATAATAATAATAATAATAATAATAATAATAATAATAATAATAATAATAATAATAAATAATAATAATAATAATTACAATAACCCAAAAACACCCACGAATCATGACAAAACTATTTTTTCCAGATTAAGTAGGTGTCCTCTAGGTGTGTAGAGCGCCATTTTATGGGCACAGATTCCAATTATAATTTTGTGCTTGTAATTCAGACTACATAATTGTGAATTAGCTTTTGTAAAACACCGCTGGGAATTTTAGTTTTGCGCATGTTTAGATAGGAATGTTTGTATGTAAAACAGATTTGTACTTGTAAAAATAACAACACACGTTGCAAATTTTATTTCGTAAGGTCTGTTTAAAGATACAAAGCTGAAAACTGTAACCCAGAAACGCTCAGGGGAGTCCTTTCAGATCATACTCACCTCATTCAGACCCATGACTCCACGTAAAGTGGAGTCATGGGTCTCCATGACTCCACGTACAACAAAGGTTATCCAATGTACAGCTTGAACAGTTAACCGCCATGTTCCAACACTCCCTGAACAGTTCCACCGCCCCGCTTGTCGAGGTCGCTGCAACAGTCCCAGTCACTCAGCGACTTCCTTTAGTCCGTGAAGTCGTTTCCTCTTGTCCTGGGAATTATTCCGGTGAGTCAGCCGATAGTAAGGGTTTTCTAATGCAATACACTTTAGTGTTTAATTGCTCACCCCATTCTTGTCCTCATGATAACTGCAAGATTTCTTATGTTCTAGGCCTTTTGACTGGGAGAGCTTTGAGGTGGGCTGAGTCCCGTTTTCCCAGTTGTGCTCAGTTTGGTTGTTCTTTTTCTGATTTTGAAGAAGAATTTAGACGAACCTTTTCTTTCGATTCAGATTTTGTGGCTTCTGGTCGTAGTTTATGGACCTTAAGACAGCGGGGTAGACCGCTTACTGATTTCTCTATAGATTTTCGTATTCAGGCGGCAGCGTCTGGTTGGGACAGCCACGCTTTAAATTCAGCGTTTTTTCATTCTTTGGATGACTCATTAAAGGATGAATTAGTCTTAATTGATGAACCAAAGCTTCTAGAGGATTTCATCGCTTTAGCCATTAGGATAGATAACCGATTAAGTGAAAGAAAGCGAACTAGGTGTGAACGCAGCAACCCTGGCGTTCAGCCTCCAGTTATTTCACCCACTGTTTCCAAGGCTGCCTCTCCAGGACCGGTGGGTGTCACTGAACCTATGCGATTGGACGTACGCATCTCTCCAGTGAAGAGAGACAGAGACGCAGGCAGTCTAGGCAGTGTTTCTACTGTGGTTCTCTGGAACACTTAATTGCAGATTGTCCTCTGCTTCCTCTGCCTTCAAGGCTGTACGTGAGGCCACGGTTTTCACGAAACTAGACCTTAGGAATGCTTACCATTTAGTTAGAATCCACCAGGGGGATGAGTGAAAAACAGCTTTCAATACTATTCCAGGCTCTCGTTAACGATGTGCTCAGAGACTTCTTAAACATTTTTGTTTTTGTTTATCTGGACGATATTTTGTTTTATTCCAGGGATGAGGAGGGGCACCAGTGCCATGTCCGTCTGGTACTACAAAGACTCCTTGAAAACCGATTGTTTGTGAAGGCCGAGAAATGTGAGTTTCACCAATCTTCAGTAACTTTTTTGGGTTTTGTCCTTGAGGGTGGACAGGTCTGCGCTGACCTGGAGAAGGTCAGAGCAGTTCTGGAATGGCCCGTTCCCAACTCAAGGAAGCAGTTGCAAAGGTTCCTTGGTTTCGCCAACTTCTACCGCAGATTTATCCGAAACTACAGCCAGACGGCGTCCCCTTTGATGGTGTTGACCTCTACCAAGACCAGCTCCCATCTTGATTCACCCAGATTCTTCCAGGCAGTTCGTGCTGGAGGTTGATGCTTCGGACTCTGGAGTGGGAGCTGTACTCTCCCAACGATCGAGTGATGATAGTAAACTTCATCCGTGTGGTTTCTTTTCGCATCGGCTCAGCCAAACTGAACATAACTACGATGTAGGTGACAGAGAACTGTTAGCAATTAAGCTGGCTTTAGAGGAGTGGAGACATTGGTTGGAGGGGGCGACTCATCCCATTCTAGTCTGGACTGACTACAAGAACCTAGCTCATTTGCAAACAGCTAAGAGACTGAACTCTAGACAGGCACGCTGGTCACTTCTTTTTTCTCGTTTTAACCTGTCCATCTCTTTCAGACCAGGGAATAAAAACGCAAGGCCTGATGCTCTCTCCCGACAGTTCGCACCAGAGGATTCGGAAAGGGTTCCTGAGCCCATTGTCCCACCTACCTGGACCATTGGGACTGTCTCCTGAGAGATCGAGGAACAAGTAAATCGTGCTCTGAGAACAGAGACCCCGGAACAGGTCCTAAGAACAGAACTTTTGTCCCAGCCTCGGTGAGAGCAAGGGTATCCAATGGTTCCACCCTTGCGGCGCACCCGGGAATAAGTAGAACAATTGCATTAATTAATAGACGCTTTTGGTGGCCTTCTCTGAACCAGGACGTCAGGGAATGGGTTATCGCCTGCACGGTTTGTTCCAGGAATAAGAGTAGTAACCAACCACCGTCTGGATTACTTCAACCCCTGAACATACCTAAGCGCCCCTGGTCGAATATAGCTTTGGACTTTGTAACCGGGTTACCTTCATCAAGAGGCATGACAGTTATTTTGACTATTATAGATTGTTTTTCTAAGGCTTGTCACCTCGTGCCGTTGAAACTTCCCTCGGCTTTCCAGACAGCTCAGCTTCTCATTAAGCATGTTATGAGGCTGCACGGTATACCCCAAGATATTTTGTCTGACTGAGGGCCCCAGTTTGTCTCCCAAGTTTGGCGCCAGTTTTGCTCCGCTTTAGGAGACAAGGTCTCGCTTATCTCAGGTTACCACCCCCAGTCTAACGGGCAGGTTGAGAGACTCAACCAGCGACTCGAGTCTACGCTCAGGTGCGTGACCTCCTCCTCTCCGTTAGACTGGACTGAGCATCTTAACTGGGTAGAATACGCCATAAATTCTCAGGTCTCGTCTGCTATGGGTATTTACCCGTTCGAAGCCTCTTTAGGGTATCAGCCGCCCCTATTTGCAGCGGATGAGCGTGACGTAACCGTTACCTCAGTCCGTCACCATGTTCACCGGTGCACGCTTATTTGGAGAAGGACTGTTGAAGCGCTCCAACGCACTACTGCCCAGAACAAGCGCAATGCTGACCGTAAGAGGACAGAGGGTCTGGTTGTCCTCTCGGGACATCCCAATGAAGGCGATGTCCAAGAAGTTGTCTCCTCGGTTTATTGGTCCTTATGTTATTGAGTCCGTCATTGGTCCTTCAGCCGTTCGCCTTCGGTTACCTTCCTCCTTACGTGTTCACCCTACCTTTCATGTATCTCAAGTTAAGCCGGTCATTGACGACAGGTTTTGCTGATACTTTTTGGACATTTGTTATGATACGTCACCATGGCAATAGGGTTGTGTTTTTATAACAAGGACCAGCTGATTAATATCTCAAAAGCCCAAATCCCAGATGAGTTTGAAAGGAGGCGCCATGGATGCAGAACGAGGAACAGCAAAGAGTTCAAACCATCCCTTCCATCAATTAAATGTTTTATTGATATGATCCTGTACAATAAAAACAGAATAAAGTAAAATGGGCCCAAATCTATGACTATTAAGGTACTCACCTAATTAATTTTTTTGGTCAGTTGAAGGGGTGGCAGAAACCGAAAAACTGCTGTCCCCTAACAAAATCCATCTCTTCAAAAAACTTTGTAGTTTGACCTGTTTTTTTACAATCAGATTATTTATTTTGCCTCACAGAAACTGGCTCCCGGCAAGGGGGATTATGTTACTATAAATGAGTCAACTCCTACTAATTTTTTTAAAATTTCCCATTCCCTCGAAAAAACTGGGGGGAGGGGGAAATTAGCAACCATCTTTCAGTCCGATTTTATTTTATTAGACCCCCGGACCAAATTAGGTAAAAACCTCTTTGAATATTTTAATCCTTAGTTTTCCTCTTTCCCCCCCCAATGCAAAGCACAAAAACCCACTTCTGTTTGTTGTTTTGTACCGCCCACCAGGCCCTTACTCTCAATTTTTAGATCATTTTTCAGACCTTTTTATCTGATTTTAGTGTTAAATACAAAGGGGGTTATTATAGTGGGGGATTTTAACATTCATGTTGACACTAAAGTGATAGCTTAAATATAGCCTTTTAATGGTATCTTAGCCCTAAATTTGGCTTTACTCAAAACCATTAACAAACCCTACCCACGTTTGTCTTCATTCTCTGGCCCTTGTGCTGACATATGGCATTGAGTGTAAAGACATAACAATATTTTTCCACAACCCTGTGCTGTCTGACCATTTTTTTAATAACCTTTGAGTTTAATTTTAAACCGAGTACTCCACACCTGAAAAAAAATTTCATTATAGTAGATTCATTATCAAACAATGCTGTAACAACCTTTAAAAATCTGTTCCACTTTTTAATTTTCCCTCATTATCACAGAAAAACACAGGGGAGGGAAATAATTTTTTTTCTTCCCCTTCACAAATTGATTCTCTTTGTTCAGAGTGTTACTTCATCATTGCGTGGTGCATTAGAAATGCAGCCCCCTTTTAAAAAAAAGGGAAAAAATATTCATAGGAGGCTAGCTCCCTGGTTTAATTCAGAGCTGCGTACTTTAAAGCACAATGTTAGAAAATTGGAGCGAAAATGGCGCTCTACACACCAAAGGGGTTTCCCTACTTAATCTGGAAAAAAGCCTACTGTTGTAAAAAAAGACACTTCCCCAAGCTAGAACAGCTTTTTTCTCATCCTTAATAGAAGAGAACAAGAATAATCCTAGGTTTCTCTTTAATACAGTTGCTAAACTTACACAGAGTCATAGCTCTGTTGAGCCATCCATTCCTTAGCTCTCAGCAGTCATGACTTTATGGGTTTCTTCGAAATAAATTGATTTCCTATTAAGAAAAAAATCTTTGACATACTCCCGAAGATGATTACTTCATCCTCAACAGTGAGACCCTTTGGGAAGTAACTGTAAACCCTGATCTGTGTTTGGACTGTTTTTGATCCTTGGAGCTTCCCAAAAGTTATCAGAAATATTAGCTTCATCTAAACCTTCAACTTGTATGTTAGCCCAATCCCAAACCCAAATTATTTAAGGAAGTGTTCCCTCTGATTATCAGCCCCATTTTAGATATGATTAATTTATCTTTAGTAAATGGGTATGTACCACAAGCTTTTAAGGTGCTGTAATTAAACCTTTGCTTAAGAAAACCTTTTCGCTTGATCGAGATGACTTAATAAATTACAGACCGATATCCAATCTTCCATTCTTATCTAAAATTCTTGAGAAAATAGTTGCTAATCAAATGTGTGAGCATTTACACAGCAATGACCTATTAAAGAGTTTCAGTCAGGTTTCAGAGCTCATCATAGCACTGAAACAGCTCTGCTGAAAGTCACTAATGATATTCTTATTGCCTCAGATAATGGACTTGTGTCTGTACTGGTTCTGTTAGATCTCAGTGCTGCATTTGATACAGTCGATCATAATATTCTCTTAGAAAGGCTGGAATATGCTGTAGGGATCAGTGAACAGCGCTAGGCTGGTTTTAAATCTTATTTGTCTGACAGATTCCAGTTTGTTCATGTAAATGATAAATCATCTTTAAACTCCAGGGTTAATTGTGGAGTACCACAGGGTTCAGTACTTGGGCCAATTCTCTTTACTATATATATGCTTCCAATAGGTAAAATTATCAGGCAGCATAGAATAAATTTTCACTGTTACGCTGATGATACTCAGCTTTACTTATCCATAAATCCTGATGAGCCCAACCAGTTAGATAGACTACAAGCATGTCTTGAAGACATAAAAACTTGGATGACTTTAAATTTTCTGCTTCTAAATTCAGACAAGACAGAAGTTGTCGTCTTTGGACCGGAGTCTTTAAAAAAGAAACTGCTTAGTCAGTCACTTAACCTGGATGGCATTAAATTGACCTTCGATAATAAAGTAAAAAACCTTGGTGTTATTTTTGACCAGGACATGTTATTTAAATCCCATATTAAACAGGTTTCTAGGATTTCCTTTTTTCATCTCCGGAACATTGCCAAAATTAGAAATATCCTATCCAGGAGTGACGCTGAAAAACTAGTCCATGCATTTGTTACTTCAAGGCTGGACTATTGTAATTCTTTACTATCAGGATGTCCACAAAATACAGTTAAAAGCCTTCAGCTGATTCAAAATGCTGCAGCAAGAGTTCTGATGAAAATTAAAAAGAGAGATCATATTTCCCCTACTTTAGCTTCCCTTCATTGGCTCCCTGTTAAATCCAGAATAGAATTTAAAATTCTCCTCCTCACATATAAAGCCCTTAATGATTTAGCTCCATCATACATCAGAGATCTGATTGTTCCATACGTTCCTAACAGAGCACTTCGTTCTCAGACTGCAGGTTTACTGGTGGTTCCTAGAGTCTCTAGAAGTAGAATGGGAGGCAGATCCTTTAGTTATCAGGCTCCTCTCCTGTGGAACCAGCTCCCAGTTTTAGTCCGTGAGGCAGACACCCTGTCTACTTTTAAGGCTAGGCTTAAAACTTTCCTTTTTGATAAAGCTTATAGTTAGAGTGGCTTAGGTCATCCTGAGCTATCTTCCTTATTTTTACCTCCGTTTTCTTTCCTCCCTGTTGGATGGAGTAATGGGGAGTCAGGTTTAGCCTAAACCGGCTCAGTTATGGTTGAGGTGCAAACACACCCTCCATTTCTGCTACCTGTATGACCTCCTCTCTTTTCCAATAGTTATAATCAATCTGAAAGAGAAAGGTATCCCAATCGTTGTGGTTTTTAGTATAACAGTGGCCATCAGTGGGCTCTAGATGGACAAACTTTCTACTTTTAAGGCTAGGCTTAAAACTTTCCTTTTTGATAAAACTTATAGTTAGAGTGGCTTAAGTTATCCTGAGCTATCTCTGTAGTTATGCTGCTATAGGCTTAGGCTGCTGGAGGACATAATGACCACTTTCACCCTCTTCGCTACATTCTCACACTACTCTACAATTTTGCATTATTTGCTGTTATTTCAGCTTTTAACTTTGTTCTCTCTCTTTTCTCTTCCTAGAAGCTACACCTGGCCTGACTCTGTGTCTACCTGTGACACCTTTCTGGAGAGGGGCATCGTCCAAGCTTCTGCTGGCAACAACTTAATGCTCACCCTCTACCGATGATCCACATGGCCCTGTCTTTCAGTGTTTAACCCTTTCTCTCTCCTAGACATGGCTACTGACTGAGCTTTTACTGTAACTAACTATGTGCTCTCTTCAAACTCTAACCTTGAAAACTGGCTCAGAGTTTATCTGTTCTTTCTTTCTAGGTGAAACGACTAAAGGAGCTACATCCATTAACATTTACCTTTTCCTTCCCATAGAAAGTACTCCTGGATCAGTGCTTCTTTGTTCTCTTTGTGTCTCTGCTCTGTTCTCTCTAACCCCCAGTCGGTCGTGGCAGATGGCCGCTCACACTGAGCCTGGTTCTGCTGGAGGTTTCTTCCTGTTAAAAGGGAGTTTTTCCTCTCCACTGTCGCTACATGCATGCTCAGTATGAGGGATTGCTGCAAAGTCAACGCCAGTGACTGTCCACTGTCTCTACATGCTCATCCAGGTGGAGTGAATGCTGCAAGTCACTGACTGGATGCAATCTACTGGGTTTCCTTAGACAGAAAAACTTTTTATCCAATTTGAATAAATAACTGAATCTGGCTGCACTGTTCAATGATTAAGATTAATTTGAATGTATGTACCTGACTTTTGTGAAGTGCCTTGAGACGACATGTGTTGTGAATTGGCGCTATATAAATAAACTGAATTGAATTGAAACTGAATCCAAGATCTGCAATCCTATCAAGGATTCCAGCACTGTCTATATGGCTCTGCTCTAATTTCCCCGGTGGCCCAGTGCCGTGAGGAATCCTTTCAAGACTCTGTACCCTAAAAAGACATCCCATTGTGAAACCATGACAACAGCGCATTGGAAGGCAGTTATAGTAAATCACACTAACTGATCGTGACATCAAGCTACTGTTATTCCTGTAAATATGAATACTTTTAGCATGAAAAAATTAACAGAAATCTTTAAAGTATGAGGGATTGCTGCAAAGTCGACGCCAGTGACTGTCTACTGTCTCTACATGCTCATCCGGGAGGAGGGAATGCTGCAAGTCACTGACTGGATGCAATCTGCTGGGTTTCCTTAGATAGAAAAACATTTTAACCAATTTGAATAAATAACTGACTCTGACTGCACTGTTCAATGATTAGGATTAATTGGAATGTATGTACCTGACTTTTGTGAAGTGCCTTGAGACGACATGTGTTGTAAATTGGCGCTATATAAATAAAGTGAATTGAATTGAAAATTATAATTTTTTTATGAAAAACTAACCCAGATCTTTTAAATATTGTTTTATGATTAATATCTCAAAAGCCCAAATCCCAGATGAGTTTGAAAGGAGGCGCCATGGATGCAGAACGAGGAAGAGCAAAAAAGAGGGAGTAAAGTTCAAACTATCCCTTCCATCAATTAAACGTTTTATTAATATGATCCTGTATAGTAAAAATGGAGTAAAATAAAATGGGCCCAAACCTTAATGACTATTAAGGTGTCAAGTTCATCATCTGATGATGGTGAGCTGTAGGTTGCTCCTATTGAGAGGCCCCACTCTACCATTCTACAGTTGATTGTTTTCTGTGATATACAAAGAAGCTTGGAGATACAGGATCTTTATTAGATCTTGGAGTTGGTCTTTGGAAACATACAACTTGGGCCTCCCCCTTTTGCCAGCTGGGCTGCCAACAACAAAAATCGTAAACCTTCTCCTATCCACATCAGAGTGGATGAAACAGATGAGCTGGTGAAGAGCTTCAAGTATCTAGAAAATGTTTGCATTAAAATATTTTGTTGGATGTAATGCTATTATGTGTATTCAGTTTTATCATCTGGGTAGCATTATCCTCATCCTAAATCTTTATTTTGAGATACAGAACAAAATGTTATCTTAGATTTAACAACACAAAGCAGGACAGGTTTATTTCTATAGCAAAATTCCTACACAGCAAAATTAACATCATGCAACTGTAAAATGTATAAGAAATCCATTCAAAAATTTGGAACAAGGTAACCAAACAAAATGATAAATAAATAAAAAATAATTAACGTAACTAAAAAAGTCTCAAAACACATTTGACATATGGTAAACAATATATCAACAGACTTAGCTACTGTATTCCAGTTCCTTTTTGTATGACAGAGTACTCCATTGTGTCAGTCTCTTGAGTGGCAAGGTTAGAGCATTCAATTATGTTACCAAAACGAAATCTTATCAAGATTAACTTTATATCAGGAGGCATTATTTCCACGGTGGCGATTTTTAAGCAGACTGAACTGACCACCAAGGGGAATATTTGAACGTATGAGGAGTGCTGTTGCAATCCCTGTTTAAGCTAGCTTTTATTAAGGCTGTTAACACAACTCTGCTTCAAATGGAAGCAGCTTTTCTGATCTGTACCTCACGAAATAGTATAGTATAGTAACCGTACGCGATAAAAGTTTTTATCTGGACAATTATCTTGATGTTGTTCCGCTAAACCATGAAATAATGCCTACCTCAGCCGCAGTTGCTCTGGCGCCGTCCTCCATCTTTCAAATTTAGTATCCGTCGAAAATACCTCCACTACAGCCAAACCAATCGGTTCTCTGATTGGATTGTTAAATTTGTGCTTGACATGACCTTGACCAATCGGCTGAGAGGAAGAAAGTTCCTGTCAAAATTCATACTTAAAAGTTGAAACTCGCACACAAGTTAGGGAGCTTGAGCAGAGAGTTTTACAGGTAGGTTTTTAGCTTTGTATCTGTAAACAGACCTTAAAAAGAAATTTTGCAGCTTGTGTAATAATTTTTTACAAGTACAAATTTGTTTTACACACACACATTCCTATCTACACATGCACAAAGCTGAAGTTCCCAGCGTTTTATTACAAAACCTAATTTACAACTACACAATCTGATTTACAAGCATAAAATATTTTATATACTGGATATATATTTTATATACTGGAATTTGTGCCCATACATACAATGATTAGATATTGAAAAAATCTTTTTTTTTAAATATGTTGCTGCCTAGATGAGTAGCTCATTTATTAGAATTTTTATCTCTGAATTTATTTTTAAGTATGGGAGATTGGTCCTTTATACCAGCTATCACTAAACTGTGCTATTTAGTAACATTACAGTTTCTCGTGCAGCTACAGGGAAAGAAAGGTGCACCAAAATTTATGTCTGCATATGAATCTTTCGACAGCAATAAAATACATATCTCACACTGCAGTAACTGAATTATTTACTTGAAACAATGTTAAGTTGAATATAAACATCACTGGTACTGGAGAAAACGATTTCTTCAACAAATTTTCACATATTGAGACAGCGTTTGCGTTTGTACTGTGTAAGAATGATTGTCTGTCACCTAAGGTTATTGTTCCACACCATGAGTTAAAATGGTTGATAACACAGTGACATTTAGCGTTGTTTTGATTAATAATTATCAGTTAACTAATTGTAATTATTAAGTGCTGTTAGCCTAATAATCACAACCCCAGAGTGTCTCTTATTTCTATTTTTTAAGAAATGATTTTTGGTTCGAACTTATTACTTCTGAATTATGATTTTTAAATATAATTTTGATATATATTTATAATCAATAATCAGAAATCCTTACAACTGTGGACTGATGAGTCAAAGCAGATGTTACAGCCTGCTTGACTGCACAGATTGGAGTGTTTCTGAAGCTACAGCCACTGATCTAAATTGATTTATTATTACTGTGACAACATACATTTGTTTTTGGTTAGACATGTGTGTGCAATCCAAGATCTTTCACAGATAAAACAACAATAAACCATGGCTCACTTCACATCTGAGAAAGTTGCGTCACACCAAAGAAGAGGCTTACAGAAGTGGGGACTGGGCCTTGTAGATACAGGCAAGAAACAGTGACGAGTCTGCACATAGACAGGAGGTGAATCTACTGGTCCACTGGTGTGTTCAGAACCATCTGGAGCTTAACTCACTCAACACAGTGGAGGACAGTTGAGATGATAGTGGACTTTCAGAAAACACCCTCCACACTGCCTCCCCTCCCCATCCTAAACAACACTGTGGATGATTTCTGGTTCCTATGATGCAACCAGGTGACTATCAACCAATTCAAGCATTGGGTAAATGCATAGACCATACAGTGCCTTGCGAAAGTACTCGGCCCCCTTGAACTGGTCAACCTCTTGCCACATTTTAGGCTTCAAACATAAAGATATAAAATTCAAATTTTTTGTGAAGAATCAACAAATTGTGAAGTGGAATGAAATTTATTGGATGTGTCAAACTTTTTAAACAAATAACAAACGTGGCGAAAAGTGGGGGGTGCAATATTATTCGGCCCCTTTACTTTCAGTGCAGCAAACTCACTCCAGAAGTTCAGTGAGGATCTCTGAATGATCCAATGTTGTCCCAAATGACTGATGATGATAAATAGAATCCACCTGTGTGTAATCAAGTCTCCGTACAAATGCACCTGCTCTGTGATAGTCTCAGGGTTCTGTTCAAAGCGCAGAGAGCATCATGAAGACCAAGGAACACACCAGGCAGGTCCGAGATACTGTTGTGGAGAAGTTTAAAGCTGGATTTGGATACAAAAAGATTTCCCAAGCTTTAAACATCCCAAGGAGCACTGTGCAAGCAATCATATTGAAATGGATGGAGTATCAGACCACTGCAAATCTACCAAGACCCGGCCGTCCCTCTAAACTTTCATCTCGAACAAGGAGAAGACTGATCAGAGATGCAGCCAAGAGGCCCATGATCACTCTGGATGAACTGCAGAGATCTACAGCTGAGGTGGGAGAGTCTGTCCATAGGACAACAATCAGTCGTACACTGCACAAATCTGGCCTTTATGTAAGAGTGGCAAGAAGAAAGCCATTTCTCAAAGATATCCATAAACAGTCTCATTTAAAGTTTGCCACAAGCCACCTGGGAGACACACCAAACATGTGGAAGAAGGTGCTCTGGTCAGATGAAACCAAAATCAAACTGTTTGGCCACAATGTAAAACGACATGTTTGGCGTAAAAGCAACACAGCTCATCACCCTGAACACACCATCCCCACTGTCAAACATGGTGGTGGCAGCATCATGGTTTGGGCCTGTTTTTTGTCAGCAGGGACAGGGAAGATGGTCAAAATTGATGGGAAGATGGATGGGGCCAAATACAGGACCATTCTGGAAGACAACCTGTTGGAGTCTGCAAGAGACCTGAGACTGGGACGGAGATTTATCTTCCAACAAGAAAATGGTCCAAAACATAAAGCCAAATCTACATTGGAATGGTTCACAAATAAACGTATCCAGGTGTTGGAATGACAAGTCAAAGTCCAGACCTGAATCCAATCGAGAATCTGTGGAAAGAGCTGAAGACTGCTGTTCACGAACGCTCTCCATCCAACCTCACTGAGCTCAAGCTGTTTTGCAAGGAAGAATGGGCAAGAATTTCAGTCTCTCAATGTGCAAAACTGGTAGAGACATACCCCAAGCGACTTGCAGCTGTAATTGCAAAGGGTGGCGCTACAAAGTATTAACGCAAAGGGGCCGAATATTTCACACCCCACTTTTCATTTTTTTAAAGTCATTATTTAAGTCATTTTTAGGCCAAAGGAGGAGCGATAAAGAGTTAAAATCTAGGTGTAGTGATGGACTCTGATAACCTATAACCCGAAGAATGCTTTCAGAATTAAAGCACATATGTCTGAGCAGGATTTCGAAAAACTCAGCCATGCATTTATTTTTAATGGAATTGATTACTGCAACAGTTTCTTCACAGGTCTGCCTAAAAAGTCAGACAGCTGCAGTTGATCCAGAACGCTGCTGCCTGCCTCCTCACTAAAATGTGCTCCAAGTAAAGCACATCACCCTAGTTTTAAAGTCCTTACACTGGCTCCCTGTATCAGAAAATAGACTTTCAAATACTATGGCTTATAATACATTAAGGATTTGTGGTCATTGTATAAACCTTTATGGTCTTTTGGTTCAAGTTTATTCTGCATCCCTACAACCAGAATTAAATGAGAAGCAGCAGAAATCAAGCTTAGAAACCCATTTGTTTATAGTTGGTTTTGATTGTTGTTTTTAAACCATTAACTAAAACATAAATTTCTGTCTGTAGTCTTAATTTTCTTTATTTTCCGGCCTTCCCGCCATCCAAGACTTGTACAGGTCTGTTTACTCTTTACTCTCAGCGCTACAGAGCGCGGTTTGCAAAAACCAGCCACCACAGAGAGTTTCCTCCCCCAGATTGTCTCTGATGAACACAATGAACAACACACAGAGAGGTCAGTTACTCCACAGTGAAACAAGATAATTTGCACCATCACAACCTGACTTTAATTAAAAAAAGGAAAAGAATATTGGGAGGATGTACAGATATTTACATATAGTTGTCATTTTACTCGAGATAGTTCTGACCCACATGCAGAGAAATACTCTGAAGACGAGACTGGATTATGAAGAAGGTTTATTTTCTTTAACAAGTATAAATGAGAACTGTTCAGGAACAGGTAGATCGCCAACTGTACGGAAAGAGGAAGAAGCAGGTGAATCAAAATGCTGTAATAAACCTATGGCAAATAAATCAAAGCACTACACTTAATGTGGTTACTTTAAATTTAAGTAAAGGCTTACTATGTTGGAGTAATCCAACCGCCAGGGGGGGTGAGGGATTCGGAGTCCGAGTGGTCAACACAAGGATTCTCTGGAAATGCTTGAGACACTTGTGAAAGACGGTGAGGAGTTCAGGAAGGTAGTACTTGCGTAGGAGGGTGAACAGGTTACGCCTTGGTCCGGATGACGGTGAAGTAGGAAGCTGTCAGCTGGTCTTTGTCTGGATGAAGAAAACAGGAATTTGGGATCTTAGCCCACGACAACAGGAATCCTTTCTCCAGAAGTCGGTAATCCAAATAAGCAAAATGATGCTGAGAGCAAAGTCAGGGATCAGCAAGGGTTATCCAAAGGTTCAGGTAAACAGCCTGCGAAGGAGCACATACGAAGGTTACTAAAAACAAAGCAAGGATTCATTGTGGCTTGAGCTTGTACCACTGAAGGCAAACACTCTGGCGAGGAAGTGCTGGCAGCTTCCCGCTTAAGTACACCTCCAAGTAATCAGCAGATGAATCGCACCTGTCACCCACCGCACCTGGGAATTCCAGTACCATCTGAGAACATGGTTAACAAAGAAAACACACACACAGACACACAAAACTCCAGATCCTGACAATTGTTTCTTTAGCTTTTATTTCCTCTAAAGTTTATATATTTATACTTAATGTCTGTATGCTGTGAGTGCTTGCAGTCAAATTCATTGTTTGTGCACAGAATCTTGGATCTGATTCTGAGTTAAATCAAAACATGAAAGAAAATATTGTTATTAATCTACAGAACATAGAAAAAGGGAACATTATGCTGTTCAAAACTTACCTGTGTCAACATTTTTCTTACAAACTTTAATTTTCTGTATACACTGGAAAAAGCTTAAAGATTTAGTTTTCCTGTGACTCGCTAAACTAATACTGTATTTATAAGACCCTTTTCTATGAACTTCAGATTTGTGTTACATTAAGTTGATCAACTTGTGGCACCTGTAAAGAGGTATTCCAGCACAAAATGATTAGACTACATTTGAAATTTCCTCTGCATTTATTGGCTTTCCCTCAGAAACAGCATGTTTGATGTCACCAGTAAGTTTTCTATGAAACTTAGAGGGAACTTAAAGACAATAGAGAACGGATTGTGCTACCTACTCCATTACCTTGATCTTGTTGGTCTTAGACCAAGAAACTGCTCCTTACTGATGTTTTTTCAGTTTCACTGGCATTTCTTCTCCAGTATAAGACACCATTACCTCTTCAAGTAATTTGATGTCTTCAAACTGATCAAAGATTCCTGGTATGTGATAAATATGCCTGAAACCTTAGAATGACATCCTCATAGCATGTCATCTGAGCCACCATTCCTCTGTGTATGTGGCTTGAATTCAGTTTTGGGGGTTGTTTGACAAACTCCTAGACCCCGAAACAACAATTTTGCTTTAATCAGTCCATAAAATGTTGCTCCTTTTCTTTTTAAGTAATTCATGTTGTGTTCTTTGGCAAATGCCAACCTTTTTTACCACATTTTCTTATAATAGTGGGGGTTCTTGATGATAGTTTGACTTTATATAGGTGTCCTCCAAGGCTCTGTTGGCACAAGAACGTTTTCGTCTGAAAACAAAACATTTATTTGCATTTTTACTGTTTGTTTACACAACAATGGTGCATGTTTTCTCTGAAAAAGGCACCAGTCGATAATAGGTTCCACAGAGTAATGGTTTGAAAACACCCCAGTCGTCCCGATTGGGCTTCTTCTGTGCACTCAAACAACAATTCTGAGTGCCACTCTGCCGGACAGGACACGTTAAAAAAAGAAAACGTCCCTGTCTAAGTTGTCGAATAGATGGAAAAATTTAATCTGTATGACGAATCACTGGCTCCTGCGCAGTATGACTGAATTCAGGAGAAGTTAATGCACACATCATAATGGCTGCTGAACAGTTTAAAAGCCACAGAAGACAAAGATGTCAACGATAATCAGAATCAGCTTTAGAATCAGACAAACAAGTGTAAGGATTATGATTATTGATTAATTAATATCTATCAAAAATTATAATTAAAAATCATAATTCAGTAAAAAAAATTTCTAAACCAAAATCATTACTTACAAATAGAAATCAGAGATGTCCTCTGGTGTTGTGATTATGAGCTCTTAATAATTACAATTAGCTATTCATCATTAATAATTAATAAAATATTAACCAGAACCACAAAATGTCACTGTTTTTTCAGCCGCTCCACCAAAGTTGGGGGAACTTCGACCTTGTTTTGACGGATAAATCACTCTTGCCCGAAATAAACACAAACGCTTCTCTTAATTATATATATTAAGATTTACTGAAGCCAAATAATTCTGATAAACCTTCACCTAACTAACAAGCACTATTCTACACAAAGGGGACAAAAAATACTACCTAACAATAATAAGAAAAGAAAAATATATGCGCACTGAGTGTCTATGAAAATCAAACCAGCAGTTTTATGGACACAATGTGTAATAATTTGGGTTAAATGGAAAGAGAAGTTCTCCTGGTGTGCTGATCTCTCGATGGCGGCGATCAGCTGTTAAAACGGTGAGGCCACGTCTCTTTAGCCGTGCAGCTGATTGCCCCAAATCTCGAACAAAGAGTCATAAAACTCTGAGGCGGGAACTCAGTGGAAAAACTCCAGTAATAAAACTGCAACAAAGGAGTGGTCAGGCAAGGCCCAGACCACAGTTGCTTTGAATGAAAAACTTTTAAAAGTCCAACTTCTAACTCCTGACTGATTTGGGATCAGCCGGACAAAACCTGAACACGCACGATTCCGCAGCGCTTGCACAGCAAATCAAAACACAGCATAAAACACTTCAATCAGTACTGCATGCAATAAGTTGATACCTTGGATTAACTACTGGTGACTCTAAATCACCTTAACTATGCCTCATCCTGCCCAGACTTCTAAATTTACCTATCCGATTTAATATAATAAGAACGAAATTACTTTGACGCTGATTTCTTCTCTTCACCGGTTGAGGATTGGTCAGGTCTAAAGAAAACCGAGGGGGGGGATCACGCGTCCATGATCACCTCAAGAAAAGAAAAAAACGGTAAACTTCTCATCCGTCCAGGAGGGGCAAATATGAAGAACCGTTTAGTCCACTGAATCAACAAGGACGAAACTCAGCTCCTTGGAAATAAAACCTCTGTGGGTTTTTCACCTGTGTCGGCGTGGTCTTCGATCGGCATATGACTCTTCTGACCTTTTTGTATCAGACAGATTCCAGCTTTCAAGCTCTTCCGGGATTGGCCTTGTGGAGCAAAAGTTCGCCTGCAAGCTTTTGTCTCTCCAGATATGCGCCTCCGTTGCGTCGTCCCATGAGACACGCTGAAAATGACAACGAAGGTTTATTTTCCGCGGGTTTTATAATCCCGGGTGACGTCAGAGCTGCGATGTCTGTTGAGTTGCGCATGTCAAACTGTGCGACCAAAATGGATGTCTCCAACACAAGTAATTTGACTCCATTACACTTTACTCTCAAGTGAAGTTTTTTTTTTCTAATATAAATGTCAGTCAGTCATTTTCTATACCGCTTCTTCCATAGTGGGTCACGGGGGAGCTGGTGCCTATCTCAAGCAGTCTATGGGCGAGAGGCGGGGTACACCCTGGACAGGTCGCCAATCCATCACAAGGCAACACAGAGACATACAGGACAAACAACCATGCAGGAGATGGGGGGTCGAAGCTCAGCTTGAAGAGCGAGGAAGTCCGTGAGTTAAGGTCTTTAAAGCGGAGCCTTGGAGGGTGATTGGCTGAAGAGGAAATGCAGGCTCGATGCTGATTAGTTGGAGCGGGGACGCATGGTGGAGTAATTGGATGAAGCAGAGGAGGGGGTGAGTCTTCCAGACTGAATTTTCGTCAAAATATTTGAACGTTTACATTTGCATCTTTGTCCTTAAGGAGCCACTGGTTTGATTTCTGTTTTTACACAGAATGTTTTTACGCTCATTGATTTTATCTGCATTATTTTGAACACCTCCTCCTTGAACTGCCACCTTGGTGTTCATCGGTGCACTTGGCACCGGGACACCTTAGGCAGGAGGTCGATGATCGACTTTGTTGTCATGTTGTCAGACCTTTGGCCGCATGTTTTGGACACTCGGGTGAAGAGAGGGGTTGAGCGGTCCACTGGATCTGCTGGAAGAGGAGAAAGCTGGACAGACTCGGCAGGCCCAAACGCATAGTGAGGGTCTGCTGGGAACGTCTGGCAAAGCCCTCGACCAGTGATGTATAAAATAGTTGCTAATCAAATGTGTGAGCTTTTAAACAGCAATGACCTGTTTGAAGAGTTTCAGTCAGGCTTCCGAGCTCATCATAGCACTGAAACAGCTCTGCTGAAAGTCACTAATGATATTTTTCTAGCCTCAGATAATGGACTTGTGTCTGTACTTGTCCTGTTAGATCTCAGTGCTGCATTTGATACAGTCGATCACAATATTCTCTTAGAAAGGCTGGAATATCCTGTAGGGATCAGGGGAACAGCGCTAGGCTGGTTTAAATCTTATTTGTCTGACAGATTCCAGTTTGTTCATGTAAATGATAAATCATCTTTAAACTCCAGGGTTAATTGTGGAGTACCACAGGGTTCAGTACTTGGGCCAATTCTCTTTACTATATATATGCTTCCAATAGGTAAAATTATCAGGCAGCATAGCATATATTTTCATTGTTACGCTGATGATACTCAGCTTTACTTATCCATAAATCCTGATGAGCCCAACCAGTTAGATAGACTACAAGCATGTCTTGAAGACATAAAAACTTGGATGACTTTAAATTTTCTGCTTCTAAATTCAGACAAGACAGAAGTTGTCGTCTTTGGACCGGAGTCTTTAAAAAAGAAACTGCTTAGTCAGTCACTTAACCTGGATGGCATTAAATTGACCTTCGATAATAAAGTAAAAAACCTTGGTGTTATTTTTGACCAGGACATGTTATTTAAATCCCATATTAAACAGGTTTCTAGGATTTCCTTTTTTCATCTCCGGAACATTGCCAAAATTAGAAATATCCTATCCAGGAGTGACGCTGAAAAACTAGTCCATGCATTTGTTACTTCAAGGCTGGACTATTGTAATTCTTTACTATCAGGATGTCCACAAAATGCAGTTAAAAGCCTTCAGCTGATTCAAAATGCTGCAGCAAGAGTTCTGATGAAAATTAAAAAGAGAGATCATATTTCCCCTACTTTAGCTTCCCTTCATTGGCTCCCTGTTAAATCCAGAATAGAATTTAAAATTCTCCTCCTCACATATAAAGCCCTTAATGATTTAGCTCCATCATACATCAGAGATCTGATTGTTCCATACGTTCCTAACAGAGCACTTCGTTCTCAGACTGCAGGTTTACTGGTGGTTCCTAGAGTCTCTAGAAGTAGAATGGGAGGCAGATCCTTTAGTTATCAGGCTCCTCTCCTGTGGAACCAGCTCCCAGTTTTAGTCCGTGAGGCAGACACCCTGTCTACTTTTAAGGCTAGGCTTAAAACTTTCCTTTTTGATAAAGCTTATAGTTAGAGTGGCTTAGGTCATCCTGAGCTATCTTCCTTATTTTTACCTCCGTTTTCTTTCCTCCCTGTTGGATGGAGTAATGGGGAGTCAGGTTTAGCCTAAACCGGCTCAGTTATGGTTGAGGTGCAAACACACCCTCCATTTCTGCTACCTGTATGACCTCCTCTCTTTTCCAATAGTTATAATCAATCTGAAAGAGAAAGGTATCCCAATCGTTGTGGTTTTTAGTATAACAGTGGCCATCAGTGGGCTCTAGATGGACAAACTTTCTACTTTTAAGGCTAGGCTTAAAACTTTCCTTTTTGATAAAACTTATAGTTAGAGTGGCTTAAGTTATCCTGAGCTATCTCTGTAGTTATGCTGCTATAGGCTTAGGCTGCTGGAGGACATAATGACCACTTTCACCCTCTTCGCTACATTCTCACACTACTCTACAATTTTGCATTATTTGCTGTTATTTCGGCTTTTAACTTTGTTATCTCTCTTTTCTCTTCCTAGAAGCTACACCTGGCCTGACTCTGAGTCTACCTGTGACACCTTTCTGGAGAGGGGCATCGTCCAAGCTTCTGCTGGCAACAACTTAATGCTCACCCTCTACCGATGATCCACATTGCTCTGTCTTTCAGTGTTTAACCCTTTCTCTCTCCTAGACATGGCGATTGACTAAGCTTTTGCTGTGACTATCTCTATGTGCTCTCTTTCAGACTCTAACCTTGAAAACTGGCTCAGAGTTTATCTGTTCTTTCTTTCTAGGTGAAACGACTAAAGGAGCTACATCCATTAACATTTACCTTTTCCTTCCCATAGAAAGTACTCCTGGATCAGTGCTTCTTTGTTCTCTTTGTGTCTCTGCTCTGTTCTCTCTAACCCCCAGTCGGTCGTGGCAGATGGCCGCTCACACTGAGGCTGGTTCTGCTGGAGGTTTCGTCCTGTTAAAAGGGAGTTTTTCCTCTCCACTGTCGCTACATGCATGCTCAGTATGAGGGATTGCTGCAAAGTCAACGCCAGTGACTGTCCACTGTCTCTACATGCTCATCCGGGAGGAGTGACTGCTACAAATCTCTGACTCGATGCAATCTGTTAGGTTTCCTTAGATAGAAAAACTTTTTATCCAATTTGAATAAATAACTGAATCTGACTGCACTGTTCAATGATTAGGATTAATTGGAATGTATGTACCTGAGTTTTGTGAAGTGCCTTGAGACGACATGTGTTGTGAATTGGTGCTATATAAATAAACTGAATTGAACTGAATTGAATATATTCAACTCCCACCTCCAGGAGAGCTTTGACCAGATTCCGGGGGATGTTGGAGACATAGAGTCTGAGGGGACCATGTTCTCCTCATATATTGTCGATGCTGTTGCCCGTAGCTGTGGCCGTTAGGTCTGCGAGGCATGTCGCGGCGGCAATCCCCGAACCCCGTAGTGGACACCGCATTAAGGGACGCTGTCAAGCTGAAGAAGGAGTCCTATCGGCTGTGGTTGGCTGGTGGGACTACTGAGGCGGCTAACGGGTACCATAAGGCCAAGCGTACCACGGCCCGGGCTGTGGCAGAGGCAAAAGCTCTGGCCTGGGAGGAGTTCGGTGAGGCCTTGGAGAAAGACTATTGGTTTGCCTGGAAGCGATTCTGGCAAACCCAGCCTCAGGAGGGGGAAACAGTGCTTCGCCAACACTGTTTACAGTGTGGGTGGTGAGCTGCTGACGTCGACTGGGGACATTATCGGGCGGTGGAAAGAGTACTTCGAGGATCTCCTCAATCCTGCCGTCACGCATTCCCTGGTGTAAGCAAAGGCTGGGATCTCGGGGTTGGACTCTTTCATCACCCAGGCTGAAGTCACAGAGGTGGTTAAAAAGCTCCGCGGTGGCAGGTCTTCGGGGGTGGATGAGATCCACCCTGAGTACCTCAAGTCTCTGGATGTTGTGGGGCTTTCATGGTTGACGCGCCTCTATAACATTGCGTGGCGGTCGGGGACAGTGCCTCTGGACTGGCAGACTGAGGTGGTGGTCACCCTTGATAAGAAGGGTGACCGGAGGGTGTGTTCCAACTATAGGGGGATCACACTCCTCACCCAGAGGAGCCAGACTCACCTAAGAGGAGAGTCTGGCTGATAGTCGAACCTCGGCTTTAGGAGGAGCGGTGTGGTTTTTGTCCCGGCTGTGGAACACTGGACCAGCTCTACACCCTCTGCAGGGTACTCAAGGGTTTATGAGTCCACTGACTCATGGAAGTTTACCCAACCAGTCCACATGTGTTTTGTGGACCTGGAGAAGGCATTCAGCTGTGTCCCTCGTGGTGACCTGTGGGGGGAGTCCCTGCCTCAAGTGGAGGAGTTAAAGTATCTTGGAGTCTTGTTCACGAGTGAGGGGAGAATGGAGCGGGAAATCGACAGACAGATCGGTGCGGCTGCCGCAGTAATGGGCACGTTGTGCCGGTCCATTGTGGTGAAGAGAAAGCTGAGCCGAAAGGCGAAGCTCTTGATTTACCGGTCGGTCTACGTTCTACCCTCACCTTTGGCCACTAACTTTGGGTCATGACTAAAAAAAACGAGATCCCGGATACAAGCGGCTGAAATGAGCTTCCTCCATTGGGTTGCCGGGCACTCCCTTAGGGATAGGGTGAGGAACTCGAAGGGGCTCTAGAGTAGAGTAGAGCTGCTGCTCCACCACATCGAGAGGAGCTAGTTGAGGTGGCTCGGGCATCTATATTGGATGCATCCTGGACGCCTTCCTCGGGAGCTGTTTCAGGCCCAGGGGACGGCCCATGACATGCTGGAGGGACAATGTCTCTCGGCTGGCCTAAGAACGCCTTGGGCTCCACCCGGAAGAGCTGGAGGAGGTGTCTGGGGAGAGGGACGTCTGGGTGTCTCTACTGAGTCTGCTGCCCCCGCAACCTGGTCCCGGATGAAGCGGAAGACAACGAGTACGAGCATGAGTATTTTGAACACACTGCTTTTAATTAATAGCTCAAGTACACACAGTCAGTAAAAGGCATGTCATGCTGGTTTTGTTTTACTCTACTATATCAACTAGTACATGATTTGCCATGTAGCAGTATCATTTCTACCAAAAACAGTGTTCAGGTTAGTTATGTTTGAGTGCTGTTATTTTGATCCCAGCTGTAAATAAAGGTGGTATCTTAAAACCAATGAGTGACAGCAACATTGTTTAGATGTGCTAGGAGACGATGATCCCTGGCTCACAGACAAACCTGCATTTGACATGTAAAGTTTTCCCACCGTACTACAATATATGTCCTGTCATTAGTTACCTACAGTATGTCTCAATGTGACAGTGGTGTTACCAGTTTGGTGGGTTTAGTCACTGTACTACACTCTGCTGTTCTTGTTTAGATGTGTGTGACTGATCATGATTCCCTTGGACTGGCTTCACACTGACTACAGAACAAATCAATAGGTCTGTGTTCTTTTTATAGTTATCTTCTATCTTTGAGGTGTGGTGATGTAGTTGGGTTCTGTTAGATATTACATTTATAGATGTTAGTTACATGCTTCTTGAGTACCAGCTTTTATTATTAGCAATTTAAATGGTGGATAAATCATTGAGTTTTTTCATGTACTTGATTTAATTTTTCTTTTCAAAATAAACAGAAGTGACAAATTCACTTATTAAAGAAAGAAAAATGGGGAGAAAATGTACAGAAGAAAAAGAAGCACCAGTAACAAAAGTAAAACATGAAAGGCAACAAAAAAAGATGCTGCATTTACTCTATACATATAAAAAAACACACCACCTTGTAGTTTTAGGTAAACTGATCCCTCACGAGCAGAGCCAGAGATGCAAACACTGTTGCAGACACCTCTTACCCTCATGCCCTCCCGTCAATTCATGGATTGAGGTATTGAGGTCATGTTGCACAAAACAGACGAAACACCATTACAAACCCCCGTTTTAAGCCCCACCATCCCCCTTCTAAAGGTTGTAGGCCAGGCTCTGGAACTGGTAACAATCAAGTGGCAGGTTCAAAGCCCTGCACGAACTTTATCGAACCCATATGGGTTTTTGATCACAACAGGGAGGGTTGAACCAATTTGTCTGTGGCACAGATCAAGTTGGCAATCAAGCACACTCAGAGTGCTTGGTCATATGTCAGAAATAACAGATCTTTTATTGCAGCTTTTAACCAGCTCACATGGAATATTCAGTCATTTCTTTATTGAATGTACTGGCATTACTAGGTCCTGCATGTTTTTGTTATTCTCTCAGATTTTTGCCTAAAACAATGTGATTACAGAATTCAGGATGCTTTTGAAGCCATTGGATCGTCACTTAGAAGAGTCAAAAAATAAACAAAAAGATAGCTTTAATGTAAAAAATAAGTTGTTTTTTTAAGTCAAATTATTGACCATGTGACCCTGAAAAGCAACCAATTTATTATTGAGACAAACAAAAAATTAAGTCCAAAGAAAGAGCAGCTTAAAGAACTGACCAAAGAAAAAGGACCTAAAGAACCTCCTTCCAAAAGGAGTAACAACTCTAAAACCCACCAGCTTAGCTTGCGTTCAACAGCATTAGTACAACCCTACTAATCAAAAGCAAGCAACACTAAACAAAGACCTTACACCGCAACTAATTCAGCAGCAGACTGCTAAGTGGCCCACTGGCAGAAAAAGTAGGTCTTTTTCCAGTGTTATGCTCTGTTCCTGTCTGATTCCAGAGTGGAATCAGCTGTTCCCAATTAACTGTATTTGGCCTAGCACAGAGGTCAGAGGGCAGGGCTAAACATCCAATACTGCATGTTACACAGTGCAATCATACATCAGTTCGCTCTGCTTCCAGTCTTTGTGCTATTTTTGGTTTGAAATGATCAAACAATTGTTTTATTGTCTCATACAATATAAAATCACCCTAAAGTGGTATAAAGTATAATGAGGAGGCCCTAAGGAAGCCGTTTTAATATTAATAGCGTCACATGCAGTATTTAGCTAAGTAGGCTAAATAATAGTTAAATTAAAAGCATTTTAAAAAAGTGTCTAGTTTCATCTAAACAATTATCTGCAATCTACACTTTGCAGAAAAACTTTTAAGTAAAAATAATTAAAGGTATTTTCTTAGAATATACAGCCACTAATTTCCTAAAGGTTAAAGGTTACTTTTTTGGAACTTTGTTGGAATTCACGGGGTACTTTACTGAACTGTTTCAAACATCACATACTTTCCAAGAAAAGTTAAGTTCCAAGAAATTCTAGCTAATTACATAGTAAGGTCTGAGAAGTATTAGACAAGATCTGAAAGGTACCCGGCAAGATCCAGAAAAGCAAATAGTACGTGCCTGGAAAGTACCTGGTGAGTAAAATATAGCTTCATTAAAAGTTCCAGGAAAGCAAGTAAAAAGTCGCTGGACAGGACCACGTTACAAGTCACTTCATAATGTTAGATTGTTACTAGGCTTAGCTGTTTTCCCTCATGCCTTATTAAGACTGTTTTGAAGCTGTACACTCATAATAAGGAATGCATCACACTCCGCTGAGTCACATAACCACCAGAAACCAAACAAGTCAGTTTTCTGACTAAACATAGTTTCTACTGATAACACAAAAACAGTGAGAACCCTTTAGTAACAGGCAGAGCCTAGAGTATATATTGATTTGTCCACCTGTTTTCGGGGTCCCATCTTCTTCAGCTGCTGAGGAGTGGGATTGGGCCCTGGTACCGTGATTGTATTTTTCTGCCTTATACACATTAAATCCACTTAAATCTTAATATTGGGAACCTAATATTTTACACATTATGGTCAGTCAGTCAGTCAGTAATTTTCTACCGCTTATTCCATAGTGGGTCGCGGGGGAGCTGGTGCCTATCTCCAGCAGTCTATGGGGGTACACCCTGGACAGGTCGCTAGTCCATCGCAGGGCAACACACAAACAACCAAGCACACACTCATTCATACACCTAAGGGCAATTTAGAGTGACCAATTAACCTAACAGGCATGTCTTTGGACTGTGGGAGGAAGCCGGAGTACCCGGTGAGAACCCACGTATGCACGGGGAGAACATGCAAACTCCATGCAGAAAGACCCCCGGCCAGGAATCGAACCCAGGACCTTCTTGCTGCAAGGCAACAGTGCTACACATTATGGGAAGACAAGTAATTTAGTCTGAGAGTAAAAGAACCATAGGAACTGCGGAGAGCGGTTTTAATAACACAGCCTGTTTCCAAAAAAATCCCAGTAAGGTCCAGGAAAAAATAATAAGTTCCATGAAAGTTTAAGAAATGTACCCAGTAAAAGCCCACAAGATGAGGAGTAAATTCTAGAATGTACATAGTAAGTTCCAGCAAAGTATCTGGTAACTTCCTAAAAAGGATATGTTAAGGTTTAAGAAAGTAACACATAGCTTCCATAAACATTCGAGGAAAGCAATTAGTAAGTCCTAGGAATGTACCACATAAGTTATCTCATGATACAGCCCATTTCCTGAAAATTCTTTCAAAAAGGTAACCAGTTAGTTCCATGTGTCAAAGAAAGTTGCAGAAAGTATCTGTAAGATAAAATTAAAACTAAAATCACTTTTTAGCAGGTGAAAAATCATCATTTTAAGGCAGCTTTTCCATGTGGTGAAACAGACAAAGGTATGCTTTAACCTTGTCACAAAAAAACACATTGCATTATTGACAGTAACATTGTATCATTGCAGAGCAATTAGAGATTGATCAGTCTGATTATGTTTTTTGAATGTGAACATATACCAGGGGAGGCTTTATACAATGAAAAATGACTTCCTGTCACCAAAAAACAATTGAAACAATCAAACATGTTCCATATCGATGAAATATCGGCAAAACAAACAAAATAAATTCAGTGAAATTATTGGAAAATTATTTATTCATATTTGCATAAATGTTCGATTTAAAGTCTTTGCAGGACAGTTATGTGACGTTATGTTTAAAAATGAGCAAAGCTACAATGCAACTTCAAACTCAGCCTTCTGCATGCTCAATCACGCACTCAGAGGCGCCCTCCACAAATAAACAGAGAGGGGAAATAATCTTGTCTAGGGAGAGGAGATGACAAACCTGCTGCTGTGAATAGAGACAAGAAGGGTTAACAAACTGTAACAGTCCAGAAAAGCAGGAGCAGAATCGAACATGAAACTCATTTAAATATGGTGGTCTGCACCATTTTTGCACCTGTTATCCATTGTGCACGCAATCTTTGTAGATCACGCACAACACGCCCACTTACTGCACTTGCAGTTCTTTTTGCACAAGCAATATTCAGCTTGTTAAGTATGGTGCTTTTCTACATATTTCTTCTTTGTGTCAGGTGAGATTTACCTTATTTCCAAAAAGCTGAATCTCAGTCTCATTTGACCAAAACAGACAGTTCCAATTGAAATAGCTCCAGATTTTAGCAATCTCTACATATTCATGTAGGTCCTAGGAGAAGGGCTTTTTCATGGCATCCCTCCCAAATAATCTGCTGGCATCTAGGCATTGCCTAATAGTAATTATGAAAACCTAGTGACCTCAATTTGCCAATCTTTGCTGCAGTTCTGTAACAGTAAGCTTAAAATTGTCATTTTTCCTTTTATGATTGAGCTCACTGTGTGTAGTGCCAAGGCAGGTCCTCAAACAGATCTGTTTACCACAGTTACAGTTGTTTTAAACATTTGTATTTTTGCTCTGACTGAATGGGTTTTTCTGCAGCCATTTCCTGTCTTATAAAGATCAACACACATCTACGTCACTTTAACAGCGTGTTCTGTTTTCTTTTCCAGAGATAGGCCTCTGATCCTGTCATATTTACACTGAATGCAAAGTCATAATTTACTAATTTAACTAAAGTTCTCACACACTCTATTCAACTTAAGAAAAGTAAATACTATAAATATCATTTTGATCTACTGTGCAAAAGTTTTAGGCAGATGTGAAAAAAATGCTGTAAACAAAGGATGCTTTCAAAAATGGAAGTGTTAATCATTTATTTTCATCAATCAACAAAATGCAGTGAATGAACAAAAGAGAAATCTAAATCAAATCAATATTTGGTGTGACCACCCTTTTCCTTCAAAACAGCATCAGTTCTTGTAGGTACACTTGCACACAGTTTTTGAAGGAACTCGGTTGGTAGGTTGTTCCAAACATCTTGGAGAACCAACCACAGATCTTCTGTGGATGTAGGCTTCCTCACATCCTTCTGTCTCTTCATGTAATCCCAGACACACTCAATGATGTTGAGATCAGGGCTCTGTGGGGGCCAAACCATCACTTCCAGTAATTTTTGTTCTTCTTTAAGGTGAAGATAGTTCTTAATGACTTTGGCTGTATGTTTGGATTCGCTCACTTAGCATTTAGTAAATAGATAAAAATAAGCAATCATCATTTATATTTCTGAAAGCATTATTTGTTGACAGCATTTGTTTAATTTTTCATTTCAATTCAGTTTATTTATATAACGCCAATTCACAACACATGTTGTCTCAAGGCACTTCACAAAAGTCAGGTACATACATTCCAATTAATCCTAACCATTGAACAGTTCAGTCAGATTCAGTTATTTATTCAAATTGGATAAAAAGTTTTTCTGTCTAAGGAAACCCTGCAGATTCCATTCAGTCAGTGACTTGCAGCATTCCCTCCTCCCGGATGAGCATGTAGAGACAATGGACAGTCACTGGCGTTGACTTTGCAGCAATCCCTCATACTGAGCATGCATGTAGCGACAGTGGAGAGGAAAAACTCCCTTTTAACAGGAAGAAACCTCCACCAGAACCAGGCTCAGTGTGAGCGGCCATCTGCCACGACCGACTGGGGGTTAGAGAGAACAGAGGAGAGACACAAAGAGAACAAAGAAGCACTGATCCAGACGTACTTTCTATGGGAAGGAAAAGTAAATGTTAATGGATGTAGCCCCTTTAGTCGTTTCACCTGGAAAGAAAGAACATATAAACTCTGAGCCAGTTTTCAAGGTTAGAGTCTGAAAGAGAGCTAAAACGTTTGCACAGTACTGTCCGAGCCACCGCACCCTGTTGGCTACTGTACTTGCTAATAACAGCATTTGAAACATAGCGAATTTGTTTTTTAAAGACTCTTTTTCGGGGCACAAGTGGCCTTTTTTTTGGTAAATGAAAGTAGGTCAGACAGGAAAGGAAGTGAGGGTGAAGCGAGGGGAATACATGCAGCACAGGACAGCTGTGTTGATGACTGAGGCCTCAGCGCATGGGTCACGAGCTCCACCGCCACACACCACGCTCCTACTGAATGCTTTTTGATTTAGCATACCACAGAAACATGTTGCAAAATATAGAAATAAGCAGATTTTAAAGCCAAAACAAACAAGATCACTTTCTTTCTTGTTTTATTAGGAAAACTATTGCTTACTGCTTACTGCCGTAAGCTTTCCTCTCTGGTCTTACATGGCTTCCTCCAATGCTGAGTGAACCACGGTTTATTGTTGTTTTATGTGCGAAAGGTCTTGGTTTGCACACACATGTCCTTACAAAAACTGATGTAAGAAGTCAAAGTTTCAGCAAGCTCATTCAGGTGAGTGGCTGAAGTTTCAAAAGCGCTTCTGTCTGTTCAGTCAAAGCACGCCTGTAATCTGCTATGACCATCAGTTTCCTCACAGTCCGAACTACAGACTTAGACGTTTTTAGTTTCTGCCTATAGGTTGGAATTAGATATAGCAGACAGTGATCAGAAAGTCCCAAAACAGCCCTGGTGACAGCACAATATACATATTTTATTTCTGGTGGGACATTTAACATGCTGTTTGTATTTTGGAGGTTCATTGCAGAGGTTTGCACTGTTGGAATTCCCATGAACAATGATGAGTGAAAATAATGCAAATCAAGTTCACACTACTGATTGCAATCTCCTGTCCATCTTTTAAAAGTGTTAATGTTAATAATGGTGGCCCCACCTGCCTGATTGGCCACATTTACTATGTACATGTACATGTCTTACTGAATTTTCAAAGCCTACCTTCATCAATGTAATTGAAATTTTCTGTTTCTCCATAGATTATTGAATTTTTCTTATTGCCAAGCACTACATCTGAGGATAAAATCTTGTGTTACTTGATTATTTATTGATTCTGAAAGATTAAGGCTAAAAGTTGCCAGTCAGCTGGGCTCCAATTTAATTTTCTATTGGTTAGAGTTTTCATGATACTAAAATTTCAAATTCCATACCCACAAAAAAAATTCTATAATCAATGCAATTTTTGATAGTGCGGCAACAGTTTTGTAAAGGCACCAAGTTATTTCTAATATATTTCTAATTTGAAAAAATATGATAAAAAGTGTTGCTTCCCTGAATAGCGAACATAACAAAAGCAAACACTTGGTAGAAATGTTAATATCCTTTTAAAAAGTATGTGCCTGAGAATTAGCTGTGCCGTTATTTTAATTGTATTGCTTATATCTAGTTTGTGTCTCTGTGTGCTCCCATTTGCCTGTCACTGCCGATACACCATAATATTCCCACTAAGGAACAAAGAAAGGATTATCCTATTACATTCTAAAGTAGATTTACTGTGTAAACAAGGCTCTGATACATGCAAATGCATTTAGCAGCAGTCACCCCCAGGAGCCAAAGGCCACCCAATGGACACCATCAACACCTCCATATCATGCCCACCGGCACTCCACGGCAGAAATCAAATGCTCAGTCTGCCCAGGGACAGCACCCCCACTGTGCCAGCATTCCCATACCCCTCAGCCCCCGACGCAGAGGCGGCAGAAGCCCATACCCCTTATGCCACAAGACACTTTTGTGATGTCACCATGATGGCAAAGTGAGAGGCAGACTGGGACTGTGTACTCCAGGCCTTTTTGTAGGTCTTCACATACTTTTAGCCAGGAGCAGGTGGACAGTGCCAGACAGCATGTAAGCATGTATAGTCGTTAAGTAAATCTCCCATTCTGTTTTGGACAGATCTTAGTAAGTGAAAAACCATTTCGGAATAACCTTGTGTAGTTCGTTCTTTGAAGGATGTTATATTGTATAAGCTGAAGGTTGGAGTTTTGGGTCATTCTAAAAGTGTTAGAGCAGATTTTACTTTAAAAGTCAAATTCTGTACCAGTAGATAAATTGATGTCCCACTTACTAGGAAGTGAGATTGTTAAATCTACTTCTGAAAATTGTATGTAGGTTTTTAAAGTAACTTTGGGGTTTAAAGGGGTTACAAAAAATAGTTTTTGGTAAAGGAATTTCTAGGTTTATTTGTTCCATCTTAAATTTGGAACGGATAATAGATTTAAATTGACGATATTCAAAGAATTTATTTTTATCAATGTCATATGCATTGTCTGAAACATTAAAGGGTATGAAATCTTTTCCATCAAATATGCCATTTGAAACATTTATTCCTTTACTGTTGTATGTTGGAAAATTAAGTACCATTTTGCAGGATGTCTGGGTTGTTGAAAATGAGTGTATGTCTGCCTTTTGAGATTCACCAAGATACTTAAACCGGACGGATGAGGCAAAGACTGACCCCCAACCCAGAGGGAGCAGTTTAACTTTTTAAGGTCCAGAACCATGGCTTCAGACTTAGAGGAGCTTACTCTCATCCTGGCCGCTTCACGCTCAGCAGCAAACCACTCCAGTGTACGCCGGAGGTCATGGCCTGAAGAAGCCAACAGAACCACATCATCCACAAAAAGCAAATATGAGATTCTGAGGTTCCCAAATCAGACACCCTCCAAAAGGCCTTGAGATCTTGTCCATGAACACCAACAACAAGATCGTGACAAGGGGCAGCCCTGGCAGAGTCCAACGAACACTGGGAAAAGGCTCAGTTTAGAGCAGCTCTGCTACATGAATCTGTGGAGCAGCTTGGGGAGGTAAAAATGGCTCAGTTAGAATGGGTTTTGACAGACATTTTTAAAGAATTGTTTACTGGAGTCAGATTCCTCGTTTGTCTGTACAAACTTGGCAATAAAGCGGATTCTGATTTATTTTAATCATTTATATCCCAAATATTGATTATTTTGACAACCCTACTGTTATTTATGATAGTTATGATGACGACATTCCCATTGGTGTCTGACTCAGTTGCATGGGAAGGAATGAGGTTAAAGGGCTAATTAAGTGTTTTAAAGAAGTCTTGTACACATTTCAACATCTCTAGTTTAAAATCATTTAGACTGGTCAGACCTCAGCTAGATAATTCTACAATGAACAGAGATTCTCCAAACCACTGTTATGCTCTGTTGGTATTGATTGAGACAAGCGTGAAACTGGAATAAATTATTCCATTGGTGCTTTTAAAACAGTTTGATTTGTGAAACTTCGCTTCAGTGTGAAGAAAATTTGATTTTTAGTTTTCTCAAAAAATATCTATATTTCTAAAAAGTAACAAACTCTTTTTACAGTTTTGTTTATTTATATTAATGAAATTCTGTGACATAACCTGTGGTTGCTTGTGTTTGGTGTTGCAGGAGGGGGTCTTCACTTATCTGAAATCAAAAATTAAATGTATTCCTTTTTATCAGTGTTTGGCTCTTTTCCACCAATGACCCTGGTTTTCTTTCTTTTTGCTTTTGATTTTCTTGTCTTCACAGCACACTTTAGTTTTACTTCATTCTCCATCATCCGCTTTCCCACTTCTATCCTTGCCTTTCTTCCTCTGTCCCCGTCCCTATCTCCTGTTTCCTCGCCTCTTCTGTTTCGCTTCAAAACCTTTTGTTTTGGTTCTTTATTTGCCCCCATTAGCTATCAGCTTAGCTGTGCATTATGAGTGTGAGAAGCGCTGCTCGGGCTTGTGTGAAAGAAATGGAGCCGGCGTGACCTCGAACTGTGGGCGGTGCAGCGCTTTAGTCTGGCGGCTGCTCTTCACTCAGAGCGGAGGGAGGAGAGGGTACACACACACACACACTCACAAACACAAGCAGCCAGACCACAACAACGAACAGCGGCGCAGTTAGAGCAGCATGGAGCTGTAACGATCTAGGACTGACCGGGACCTGCTCCCCATCAAATGATCCCACTTTGATTTCAATTACTTCTCCGAGCTACGTGCTTTTTTTCCCGCAACATGGAGACTAAAGGCTGCTGGCTGCTTCTGGCTGCGTACTTTATCCTCATCTGCCAACAAGGTAAGCCATGCTGTGGGACCTGTTTTCACTAGATCATATTATATTGTTCTCTCGTGTAAAGGGTATTTAAAAAATATACTGGCCAACTTTTGCGGTTATTGCGCAGCAGTTCCAGGTGCGCTGCTTCGCCAGAAACAAACCAAAGCGACGGAGTTGCGTCTGAGTTTGGATTAGACTATTTTGCTTAAGTTTGGTCCAGTTAAACAGAGGGCTGTGGGTCTTGGTAGACTTCTTTCTCTCCTTCTTTTCATCTGTGTGTGTGATGTCTCCTGTGTTTTCTGTTGGGAATCACCCTGTGGTTCTGTGGGATGATAGACTAAAACGTTGGGAGGAGCAGAAGGTCTCCTATCAGCTCCAAAGCGGAGCTGTCAAGCATGAAAAAATGATTTGGACGCGGTCTCACTGGTTCATCAAGGCTGTCAGAGACTCCTAATCTTTCTGAAATAACAGCCATAATCCTCCAATGCTTCATAGGGACACCTACTCTTAACAGCGCATGAATTATCTTGTTTCTAAATGAAACGTTTCTGCTTCTGCAGGTCAGAGGTCACAGGGAAGAGGGAAAACAGGCCTCCAGGACAGAGAAGTGTATATCGGACTGTTTTACTATAAGTAAACATGAAGACATCCAGAGTTAAATACCTAGTAAAAGATTTTATCTCAATAAGAAATCTGTCTTGATTATTGCACTTTCATCTTGGCAGCAGCCCAGTGAGGTGCTTAAAATATTTATTTTCAAGTTTGACATCTGAAAAAGACAAAACAGCAAATAAGAACTTTGGGAGGCCCTTGACAGTGTAGCATTTTAAAAAGCCAGACACTATCCAACTATGGAAGTAAAATAGTCTCATTAGAATCAAACATTTTTTAGACATTGACTTTATAGCACTGAATTTTTATCCTGTGCAATTATGTATGTGAATTTTTTTTTTTGTACTTAAAATTTGCCAGCAAAAATTCACCTGCAGAAATTCACCTGCAAAAATTCGCCTGCAAATGTGTTGCCGCTTCTTCCGGTCACTTCAAAACAAGAGCATCTGCGGACAGGGTTGGGCCTCTAGCTGTCATCAGGTCAATCAAACATTTCATTCAGTTCCATTAGATGAAAAAAATAAATACCGAATCTCAAATGGATGTTAATTACCTGGCGTTTCGTAATAATATATTTTTGGCAGAAAAATCTCATCACTGATCTTCATTAAGCCACTATCCAGCAAACTGTTAAGAGACTTGCCTCATTAAGAGTGTTTGTAGAGCACAGTATGAAATATTTATTGACATTTTTACATTGGCTTTCACTAAGTGTTATGTGTAGGGCAGCCATAGTGGATCTTTAGGGTTGAAGATAGTAACAAGCGCCTCACTTTGGAACCTGAAACTCTGACCTCATGTGACCAAAATTTATGACAATACAACAAACTGACAAAGTCCAGCTACTGCTGTGTTGCTCTTTTATGTTTGTCAGTTTAATGATACTCGGAACCACAGACTGCAGCTCTGACAGAGATGCTCATTTCCTCCTGCTAAATGGTGCATTTGATTTATCAGGTTTGGGGGCCGGGGGCCATTAATGGGTTATAACAAACTGTTTATGCTAGCTGTAGCATTATAATAATGATCACACAGAGTCTGATAAATGACTTTGGGACATTTTAAAGGAAACTACACCCAACTTGCCTTGAACATCTTGTTAATCTAGCACCAATACAAAGATACATTGGGTTCTTCAAAATTAAAGCATTTCCTGTTTGATTCATGCAGAATTTTGACAGTAAGTGATGTTACCTAATTCTAATTTTCTTTGAACATAAAGACATATTTATATTTTTAGTTGACTAATTTTATTTCTGATGATCAGAGAGCAGTGTGGTTTTCGTCTCGGCCGTGGAACACTGGACCAGCTCTATACCCTCTACAGGGTACTCGAGGGCTCATGGGAGTTTGCCCAACCGGTTCACATGTGTTTTGTGGACCTGGAGAAGGCATTCGACTGTGTCCCTCGTCATGCCTTGTGGGGGGTGCTCCAGGAGTATGGAATCAGGGGCCCTTTATTAGGGGCCATCCGGTCCCTGTACGAGCGGAGCAGGAGTTTGGTCCGCATTGCCGGCACTAAGTCGGACCTGTTCCCGGTGCATGTTGGACTCCGGCAGGGCTGCCCTTTGTCACCGGTCCTGTTCATAACTTTTATGGGAACAGGATTTCTAGACGCAGCCAAGGGCCGGAGGGGGTCTGGTTTGGGGACCAGTGGATTTCCTCTCTTCTTTTTGCAGATGACGTGGTCCTGCTGGCCCCCTCTAGCCAAGACCTACAGCATGCGGTGGGGCGGTTCGCAGCCGAGTGTGAAGCGGCTGGGATGAAGATCAGCTCCTCCAAGTCAGAGGCCATGGTACTCAACCGGAAAAGGGTGGCTTGTCCTCTTCAGGTTGGAGGGGAGTTCCTGCCTCAAGTGGAGGAGTTCAAGTATCTCGGGGTCTTGTTCACGAGTGAGGGAAGAATGGAGTGGGAGATCGACAGACGGATCGGTGCGGCTGCCGCTGTAATGGGGGCGCTGTGCCGGTCCGTTGTGGTGAAGAGAGAGCTGAGCCGAAAAGCGAAGCTCTCGATTTACGGGTCGGTCTACGTTCCTACCCTCGCCTATGGCCATGAACTTTGGGTCATGACCGAAAGAACGAGATCCTGGATACAAGCGGCTGAAATGAGCTTCCTCCGTAGGGTGGCCGGGCACTCCCTTAGAGATAGGGTGAGGAGCTCGGCCATCCGGGAGGGGCTCGGAGTAGAGCCGCTGCTCCTCCACATCGAGAGGAGCCAGTTGAATTGGCTCGGGCATCTATGCCGGATGCCTCCTGGACGCCTTCCTCGGGAGGTGTTCCAGGTACGTCCCACCGGGAGGAGGCCCAGGGGACGGCCCAGGACACGCTGGAGGGACTATGTCTCTTGGCTGGCCTGGGAACGCCTTGGGCTCCCCCCGGAGGAGCTGGAGGCGGTGTCTGGGGAGAGGGACGTCTGGGTGTCTCTGCTGAGTCTGCTGCCCCCGCGACCCGGTTCCGGATAAGCGGAAGACGACGAGTATGAGTACGAGTATGAGTAATTTTATTTCTTATTATTTCACAATAAGTCACAGCAGTTAACTACACTTTTATGATGAATGATATGATAAGATACAGATGATAAATGCTTACGTGTTCAATTAGGCTTAAGGATATTGATTTATATTCATAATCTACGTTAATTCTGTGTTTTAGGCAAAGCTAGATGGCGTAAATATTGTCTGGTGAGCAGTGTAGGGAGTAACAACGTTACAAAATAACAGCGTTAGTAACTGCATTACTTTTTCCGTAACAGAGTAATCTAACTAATTACTTATCTCATTTCCAGTACGCCGTTGATGTTTACAATGTAACGCGACGCGTTACTACGACTCAATAAGCGGGGTTTAATAAGAGCACAGTCAGCTGCTGTGGAGAGATCTGCTTCTCTCCCGCAGCTGCAGTGAGTGTTTTTTAAAGCTCTTCAAGGAAAAAGCAGGAGGTGGGGGTGGGGGGCGTGGACAAATAACGGCATACGTGACGCAGATTGGCTGAGAAGGCATCAGTTAGGCAGGTTTTCACCACACAGACAGAATAAACCAACAGCAAGAGAGAAACATGATGATGGAGGGGAGTCTTGTAAATTCAAAGACAGCTTTTGAAAGATCGAAGTATAGGCAATATTTCACATACGTTGAAGTTAAAGGCAGAAATATGCATGTGATTTGCAAGTTATGTCCGGGAACAAAGAAATTATCCACGTCTGTGAACAGCGACTCCAACCTTATGAAGCACTACACATCGTCTCACCCTTCCACAACACCTGTAGCTAACAACCCGATTTTTCTGGTCAGCAACTGATAACATCATTTTAGATTCTAAAATGTAACTGAATAGTTACTTTGCCTAGTAACTAGTTACTTTGATAGCACCTTTTGGGAGAAGTAAATAGTAACTATAACAAGTTACTTTTTTAAAGTAACGTTCCGAACACTGCTGGTGAGAGACTCAATTTTAGTCAGCAGAGACTTGTTTCCTCTCTCCTGGCTGTTCAGAACAGATGTCTCCTGCATCTTATGAAGAACAACTGAAATCCCATAAACAGGGTAAAGCTAATAACATGACTTTTCCAAAGGTGGGGTACAAACTAGACAGGTCAGTATCAATTGTTATACAAAAAAATGGTAGAACCCAAGTTATGTTTTAAATTGCAGTTTTGTTAAAAGCATCCAATAAACTGTTCAGTTAAAAAAAAAATATCTGCATTTTCTATTATTTTATGTATCAGAGTTGAAAGAGTTAACTTTAGAACACCAAAAATAGAAATCTTGAAACGAGTATTCCTGAGACCTTTACCTCCCCACCACTAAAGTTAGTACTTTCTTTAAAAACTGCAATATCGAGTAAATCTGTTGCTAAATATTTTACACATTCTCTATAAAACGACAGATTACATTGAAAGAAATTGTAATAATTCTAAAAGCAGTCAAAGCAAAAAAAAACTTTCCAGTGGGAAATGTGTTTTTCTGCTTACCAAATGTATTCTTTGCTTGTGATAATCACATGACCAGAAAAACCTGAAGTATCAAATATATTACAATACTTTGATGAAAACCAAGCAATGTTTCAGCAATGTGTTTTGATTAGTTCAGATCCTCCATTAAATTGTTTGTTTTTTAAAAATCAGAATTTTCTGACAGTTGTTTCTTAGATCAGGCCTTAAAGGGTTAAATGACTTTCAGTCATAGGAATAGATGGAAGGATTTGTTTAAAGAACTTTATAATAATAATTATGCCTGGAGCCCTAAACCTGACAATTTAAAATCTAAAAATCTTATGAATCATATGAATGTTTTTAAATATTCAGCTTCTTTTGTGTTAGACTGTCAAACAGCAACTCTGAGGAAAAAAAGTACGATCTGGGGTAAAAATTGAAAAGTCTTAGTTAGATCTTAACTTTTATTTTCCAAATTTCAAAGCGGACCTTTTTTAATTTGTGAGATGAACACAGTACTCAAAAAAGTGTGTAATTCATCAACCAGCTCCTATAAAGTTAAGCTGATGTCAAGTGTAATGCATGATAGCATGGTAATTTGTCTTAGTGCCAGCCTTCACCAAAAGGACGAGACACTGTGACAATGTGAGAGCTCAGAGTGGGTGAATAGGTGGGAGAGTGGGATGTGGAATTTCTGGGTTTCTTCGAGCCTGGAGGCATCACAGAGAGATTGGAGTGCAGGTTAAGCAGCACCCCTTCTTTCATTAGTCTTTCTCAACATCCCAGGCCTCCCAACATCAAATAACTAACTAATTGCCCAAAGTATCAGTGTACCTGTTGGCTTCCTCTGTTCCTCTAGTGCCCCCCTTTGAGGTGGGGCACAGAGCTTAGAAAGCATTGGGTGTATGTGTGTAATCATTTCAAATAAGGCTTTAATGCCAGACATGTTGTTGATATGTTCTGCACACATACTATATAAAAACATACTAAATAATGACCAGAAGTGAAGATGATACTTTATTTATAAACACAGAGGTTTAAGGTGCAGTTGGGATAAAACCTGCCTTAAACCAGTATTGCTATGGAGACCAACATTCAGTTCAATTCAATTTTATTTATATAGCGCCAATTCACAACACATGTCGTCTCAAGGCACTTCACAAAAGTCAGGTACATACATTACAATTAATCCTAATCATTGAACAGTGCAGTCAGATTCTGTTATTTATAACTGAATCTGTAGACACTGTAGACAGTAGACTCTGTAGAAGTAGACACCCTGTCTACTTTTAAGGCCAGGCTTAAAACTTTCCTTTTTGATAAAGCTTATAGTTAGAGTGGCTTAGGTTATCCTGAGCTATCTTCCTTATTTTAGCTCCGTCTTCTTCTCCCCTTGTTGGATGGAGTAAGGGGGAGTCAGGTTTAGCCTAAACCGGCTCAGTTATGGTTGAGGTGCAAACACACCCTCCATTTCTGCTACCTGTATGACCCCCTCTCTTTTCCAATGGTTATGGTCAATCTGACAGAGAGAGGTATCCCAATCGTTGTGGTTTTTAGTATAACAATGGCCATCAGTGGGCTCTAGATGGACAAAATGCCTACTTTTAAGGCTAGGTTTAAAACTTTCCTTTTTGATAAAGCTTATAGTTACAGTGGCTTAGGTTATCCTGAGCTATCTCTGTAGTTATGCTGCTATAGGCTTAGGCTGCTGGAGGACATAATGACCACTTTCACCCTCTTCGCTACTTTCTCACACTACTCTTCAATTTTGTATTATTTGCTGTTATTTCAGCTTTTATCTGTTCCTTCTTTCTTGGTGAAACGACTAAAGGAGCTACATCCATTAACATTTACCTTTTCCTTCCCATAGAAAGTACTCCTGGATCAGTGCTTCTTTGTTCTCTTTGTGTCTCTGCTCTGTTCTCTCTAACCCCCAGTTGGTCGTGGCAGATGGCCGCTCACACTGAGCCTGGTTCTGCTGGAGGTTTCTTCCTGTTAAAAGGGAGTTTTTCTTCTCCACTGTCGTTACATGCATGCTCAGTATGAGGGATTGCTGCAAAGTCAACGCCAGTGACTGTCCACTGTCTCTACATGCTCATCCAGGAGGAGTGAATGCTGCAAGTCTCTGACTGGATGCAATCTGCTGGGTTTCCTTAGATAGAAAAACTTTTTATCCAATTTGAATAAATAACAGAATCTGGCTGCACTGTTCAATGATTAGGATTAATTGGAATGTATGTACCTGACCTTTGTGAAGTGCCTTGAGACTACATGTTTTGTGAATTGGCGCTATATAAATAAAACTGAATTGAACTGAATTGAATTGAATTGAATTCAAATTGGATAAAAAGTTTTTCTGTCTAAGGAAAGGAAACCCAGCAGATTGCATCCAGTCAGTGACTTGCAGCATTCCCTCCTCCTGGATGAGCATGTAGAGACAGTGGACAGTCACTGGCGTTGACTTTGCAGCAATCCCTCATACTGAGCATCCATGTAGCGACAGTGGAGAGGAAAAACTCCCTTTTAACAGGAAGAAACCTCCAGCAGAACCAGGCTCAGTGTGAGCGGCCATCTGCCACGACCGACTGGGGGTTAGAGAGAACAGAGCAGAGACACAAAGAGAACAAAGAAGCACTGATCCAGGAGTGCTTTCTATGGGAAGGAAAAGTGCACATGCAACATCCTGAAAATTATGTTTAAACTGGAATGAAGTATTATTTGTCTTTTGAGCAGCATCAGGGTGGATTACAAAGCTAAAGGTGTGTTGTTCATGTGTGAGGGTGGTGTGTGGTGGTTATATGTGAACCTTCATCCACAGCTTTGCAACATCTATGCATTGTAGAGCGAGAGGCGGTCAACCCCCCATAACAAATCACCAGTCACATTAGCATCTTCGGGAGAGGAATTTGTCTGGTTAGGAATTGAAATTTAATTTAACTGAAATATACAGAATCTGTCACACCCATCAGAAGAAGTGTCGCACTGAGGACAACTGTGATGAAATCACTTGTTTTCAATGTGATTCACAGAGAGAGAATAATCCAGGTGGATGATTTTGAATTGTAAAAGAACAAGCTGATGAGCTCAGACTTCAAAGTTTAGGTTATTATCTCATTCAAGTTGAGAGTGTTTTTGTTAAACATCAAAATAATTGTGACTTTTATTTTTACCCGCATTCAAACGACAGATTATCAACAAAGATCAGTAAATAAATCATAATCCAAAATTTAGAAAGAGTCTCTCAAGTAGTTTTTATAAAAAGAAAGACATGCGGTTCCTTAAATGTCTTGAAGTCAATAGTTTCTTATTTGTTGAGCTAGAAAAATTTGGTTCGTCTATGCTCAGCAGCAAGAACAGGATAGGGGTCACTCTTTCTTTACTATTTGTCACTGGATATCAGTGGTCCTATTTCCTATGAGATTAAAGTTAAAGCAAAAACTGTAATCGCCTATAAAAGGTGATTATTTTGTGTTTAATACATCCATGTCCAAGTATTCAGTTCATTGACCCTCTAAAAAACAACCTGTAGCTACTACATCCAGACATCTGATCCATGGACATGGGGATGAAAGATCCCAGTGGCTGTTTGTTTTTAAGGAAAATAATAGATCTGCACTGTTTGACCAACAACGAAATGATAAATTAAGGTTTTCTTCTTCTTGTTTGATGCTGCAAACACCAACGCATTTTATGAACAGGCTGATATGTACACTATTGAGCAATTGTACCCACATTATATATTGTACACTGTGATACAGAATCCCTAAGGAGAAAATAAAATATGGAGAAGTGCACTACTTGTGCACTGCTACACCTGCTTTAATCATCAGGTCCTTTAGATGTACTGCAGTCCCACATAAGGGTGCGAGTATATGCTTTAAAAACGTTTGAAGAGACGCTCTTGGGAAGGTTCTCCACTGTTCCATGTTTTCCTCATTTGTGGATAATGGTTCTCACTGTGGTTCTCTGGAGTCCCAAAGCCTTAGAAATGGCTTTGTAACCCTTTCCAGACCAACAGAAGTCAGGGACTTTGTTCCTTTTTAAATTTATTTACACCGAGGCAATATGTGTTGCTTTTTGAGATCTAGAAGTCTCATCGTGTTGTCAGAAAGGTTCTATTTAAGTTATTGGTTGATCCTGCTGGTCCGGCAGTAATCCGGTCTGGGTGTGTTTAGTGAAACTGTGTATTCTGGACAACCACAATTAATTCATGATTTAAAAAGGAACAGACTACTATTTACCACAGAGCCAGGTGGTGTAGCTTTTTTCCTTAATAAATGAGATTATCACTTGCAAATTGCTTTCGGTATTTACTTAGGTTATCTTTGCCTGATATTAAAATTAGCTTGATGATTAGAAACATCTAATGTGAAATAAAAACAAGAAAAAACAAAAATGTGTAAGGGGGCAAATACTTTTTCCCAGCTCTGTATGTTTGCCGAAAGCCTGAAGACCTACTTTTTCTGAGCATGTCTGTGGTGGGTTGCTGTAGTTAGTAGTAGTTGGCATGGTAATAATGCTTTTTACAATGTATTCCCTTTAGCCAGCACCTTTATTTTTTGCTATTTAATTTTTTTCTGTCATCCTCTTTATCCTTTGCTTTTCTCAGCTCTTAATCTCTCATTTTCTTTCCTTCTTTTACATCTTCGTTTTTGTTAACTGGTTTCATGCATCGCTTCCCCTTGGCAGCAGCACAGCTTCATTCATTTGCTGTCTTCTCTGTTTCTTTTCACCCCTCTAAGGTTTTTTAATCCTCCTCTTCATTTGGCTCCCCTCCCATTTCTGGGTGTGTGAGGAATGCAGGGTGGTGTTATGGGGTGGACATATTGTCCCTGTTGATGCCTGCCTGGCGTTCTGCCACATCGCCGACCCACCCTCTCCTCTACCTAATCTCCTGTGGTCGCTGCTCTTCAGGAGTATGTTATGGATGATGGTGGCTTATCCAAGTGGCTTTCAGTACCTCTGACTGGACCCCTCACCCCAGGGCCTTATGTTGCAGAAAACAAGTGAAGCCCCTGTAGAGGAACTTGTGGAGAGCCATTGGATTTGGCATCCACTTGTCAACTGGCTGCAAGAGTTTGGTCTCTGTTTGGTCTCGGACCTTCAATGGTCCTTATCTTAAGTGCCATTGACCATCAAAAAGCTACAAAGAAAAACCTATGCAGTAAAAGGCCATCGATAAAAGGCCTACATGGAGGACGTGGGTTGGAGAAAGTCCTAAAGAGTAAAAGGGCCGATACGCTCCTTTTCTTTTCCATTCACCCACTTATGGTGGGGATCTAAGCAGGTGAATGGAGAACTGTTTCAGGCAGATGTTAGCTCGCACAAAAGGCCTTGTTGGGCTTCATCGGGGCCTTTCTAGTATTTACAGAACATTTAGATTTCATGAATTAGTCTGATCTTATTATCCAGATCAGCTTCCACTGAGTTCAGCAGGAATGAGCTTAAATCCTCAATCATCAACATTACAAGCTTAGAGCTGCAGGGGGTCATGCTCTACATCACCATGTCAGTCAGTGTAATAAATTAAAAGACAAGTCACAGTTTGAAAAAAAAACAAGGTTAACATTGGGTTTCAAGATCTCCTAGGAAAAATTGCTCTATTTTTCTACTGGTCATATTATGAGAAGACATTAAATCAGTTGTTATAAAGGCAAGGCAGGTTTCCTAAAGGAAGAAACAGAAAAAAAAGGTCTTACTGAATTGCATAGGAGCATTTCTTTGTTTTGTCACGCTGTATTGTAATGAATCCTGTTGTTTTATTCAAAACTCGAATTATATTTCACAGCATTGTGACTCAGGGATGAAATATATTGTGTTGTGATTTTTTTGCAGTATTTTTAACAGGTATTTCAAATTTTTACAACTTTTCTTTTACAATTGTGTATATGCTTGTAGATCACAATAGTTTTATTTCTCTGCATAAACTGGAACAATTTCTAAAAAGTGTCAAAAGAAAGAAAGTGAGTACAAGGCAGCTGAGAATACACCTTAAGGCTCCAGAAGAGTTGTATGGAATATGATGCACAACATAACGATTACCAAAGAGAATGATGATGATAAGTCAACAGGAGAACGTCAGAAATGTTATCTGAGATCAGTCCAGCACCCTAGGGATTCTTCAAGCAGTCAAGCCCAGTTGAGTCTGGTATCAACTAATCCTGACTCACAACTAATGAAGGTGGTCCCATCAGTGATGACATGACAAAAACTCTTAATTCAACCAGAAATTTTAGAAAGGTACAATTCTGGTTGTATTCAGGTACATATGGATACTGCTGCTCCAGTTCTGACCAGCATTTTTACATGTCTGTTGGCTGGTGGTTGGAAGTAGTTAAAATACTGTTATAGAACCTGACAGAGGATCTGTCAAATACTCTCTTGTGCTTTGAAAAAAGAAGTCACTTCTGTAGCTAATTATCATGGGTAACAGTAACATCATGGAGGGGGACTGCTTGGAGACAGCGGGTATTGATTTAATATAATTAAATCAATTAATGCACCGCTTATTCATGGACATCAGCAGACATGTTGTATGGACAGAGACAACAGTAAAACAATCCATTCGGCTGTTGAATGTCATAGTCGTGGTATAAACTGTGTTGCATCCTATTCTCTCTCAGCTTTGTCTTGTTTCCTTCCTTTGAAATCAGATTTACAACTCTCCTCAGCAGGTACGCAAGAAAGCAACATCTTTATTGTGATTTAGCTTGTGGGAATACATAAATGTTTCTGCTGAAGCAAACAACATGCTAATGTAAAACATATTGCAAAAAAAGACAATTTTAAAATTTGGTCAACTCTAACACGGTCACTAACATGGTTACCAGAAGCATTTGGTTACATAGTTCACATTCCTCAGCTGTAGCCAGACTTGTAGTTTAATTTTTCTGCATAGTGCAAACCTTAATCATTTAGGCACCTCAGGGCACATCTGCTCTCTGTTCTGGTTGGAGTAGTTCTCTAGATGTCCTCTATTCTGTTGTGCTGACACACCTGGGTTGTATTGCAAAGATGGAGAGGTGAAAATGCTTAATTTTTTGTCCATGTGGCTCATCATCAAGGAGAGCTGTGTGACCCCTGTGAAAGATTTATCCCTGTAGTCCCCGACTTGTTTTATTATTTATCTCTAATAATAGTCTTCCCCTATTGTTCTGGTCAGCCTGTTGTTTGTTGTAGCATTTAGAATCTGTTTGCATTTATCCATGGATGTTTCTGCATTCTGTGTGCTTGAGGACAGCTAATGTTCTGCTAAGCTCACTGATTGTGGAGCATTCTCAACTGATTTCGATAAAAAGTATTCATAACCCTTGATAACATCTGCATTTTGTCAATTTACATCCACAAACTTCAATGTATTTCGGAAAAATTATATAATAAAGTGAAGTGATATATGGTTTAAATATTTTACAAATCAAAACCTGAAATTGTGGCATGTATATGTATTCAGCCCCCCTGAGTCAATCAGTTTTAGAACCACGTTTCACTGCTGTTTTGTAGCCCGAAAATAGTTGAAGCTCAGTCAGATTGGATGGAGAGCATCTGAGAGTAGCCATTTTCAATTGAATTTAGGTCCTGGCTTGGACTGAGCCATTCCAACACATGAATATGCTTTGATCTAAACCACTCCATTGTAGCACCATAGCTGCATGTTTAGGGTGGTTGTCCTGCTGGAAGATGAACCTCCACCTCATCCTCATGTCTTCTGCAATCTCTAACAGTTTTCTTCCAGGATTGTCCTGGATTTAGCTTCATCCATCTTCCCATCCATACTGATCCGCTTACAAAACCCCCATTGGAGAAAAGCATTCCCTCAGTGTGACTCAGTGTGACTCTGCCACATAGCATAACACTGCCATGTTATGCTATGGGGATAGTGTGTTCTGGGTATTCTTACAGCTTTTTTTCAACAACGTTTTTCTCCTTGTTACTCTTTTATAAAGGCCAGATTTGTCAAGTGCATGACTAATAATTGTCCTGTCAACAGATTCTCCCGTTTGAGCAATGGATCTCTGCAGCTCTTCCAGAGACACAGTTAGGAATTGAAATTATCATTAACTGTGACTCTGGAGGAGCTGCCATCTTCTCCACAACTTTTTTCTGTTGTGTTTGTTAGTCTTCGAGATGCTGTTTGCTCTCTGAAGAAAACTCTGAGGCCTTCAAAGATGAGATTTCAAACTGACATTGAATTACACATATTAGGTATCGTTGAAGTGGATTTAATGAATGGGTATCCGGATAAAGGAGGCTGGATACAAAGGCAATGTTAACCTTGTATGAATACTATAACAAGGTTTGTATAAACCTAGAATATTTACAGCTCAAGTTTGAGGCATTTTGTTCTAAATATTTTAATGGTAAATCAGGAACCTAGTATAAATAAATAAAAAACAAATTTAATAGAGAAATAAAATCAGATTTTAATTATGAGTTTTAGTCACATAGTCTCAGTCATGTCATCATTATAGGTTAACAATGCTAAATGGGACTCCTTGCTCAAGTATGTCAAGGTTAGAGAAGGACAAAGAATGAAATCCATAATTTCCTCTGTGGCCCCATTCCTAAAAATAGTCATGCATCCCCACGGTACATTCACAAGCTGTCTGCCTGTTAATGAGTGGCACTGTTGCTGATGATGTTTGCCCTCTCACACAGAAGCTGCACGATGGATTCATGCAAGTGAAAAAGCAATTAGTTCATGGCAGCAGATGAGCAGCTCCTGCAGGGCGGCTCCTGTTGCCATCTCCTGATGATGAAGTGCTGACATGGTGGGGTGGCAGCAGAAGGAGGCGGAGTGTCCTGCAGAGGAACAGAGGACAGCTGAAGGGTAGTTTAGTCTAGTCCCTTGGTTTGCATGTATAAATTTGTGAAATGCATCCTTCTCCTCTGTGGACTGCCAAAGTTAGTTAGACCCTTTATCAGTTTTTTTTCTTGGTGGACAACCACCCCCTCCTGTCAACCTCAGCCTCCGTGGCATTTCTCACTTTCCCCGGACAAACCTCTCCTGTGTCCTGTCCCAGAAGAACAAGAGTTCCGGACCTCACCTCAGTGTTTCAATAAACCTGTTTCATTCTGCCTCTGTAATCGTTGCTCTAGAGTCTCTTGTTCAGTCACCATGACATTCATTTGTTTCCGTAACTCCATCACTAAGTGAATTCTATAGATTGATTTCACACAGACTGATGTTTTCAAGCTTTTATTGCTGTTAATTATGACGATTTTATGCTTCCAGCTAATAAAAATACAACATTTAAGGTTAGAATGTTACATTAGACCAATTAAAAAAAACTTTTCTCAAACAGAAATGTGGGCTTGATGAAAGAATGTTTAATACATGCTGAAGGGTTTTTATTTTCTAAAGGTACTTTTAATCAGACTAAGAAGTCTCTTTGAAATGCATCTTCTAATTTATTGAATATTACTATGCAGGTGGAGCTTGTGATGTGAATCTGCTGAGAGAGAAACAATCGGATCATTGAAAATGTTTTTTGGAGATATTTTACTGTTTACCAACAACCTCAAGGCTGTGTAGTATTAACAGCATAGAAAAAAAACAGCAAACAAATCTATGATCAACTTCAACAGGAAAACTAAAGGTGAACCAGAAAGTTGTCCTATTTCATCACCGAGAGCAGTCAACTACTAACTTAGCAGCAAAGGGGAAGAGAAATCCTGTCTTCGCCCTAAACCCCTTATGGGTGAAGTGTCTCCAAAACATGGCCTGTTTTTCCAGGGTTTTATATCCTATGGCCAGAATAAAACAGTCAGAGGCCCTGAAAAAAGCTCCTCTTACAAAGAAACAGCTTAATTAAACTCTGAAACTGAACAGAAAAGATGCCAACACTGCACTGCAAAGGAGAGAAGAGAGAATTGCATATAAGCCCTCTTGGATTTACTAAATCTGCCTAGTTCATGTACTTTTCAGCCAGTGATTAAGACAAAGAGTTTCCTATCATGCCAATAAGGGCAAATTCACTGAATTTGATGATGATGTACAGAATGAGCCTGAGGATCCCCGCAGCATTCAAGTCATGTACTTCTTCCCCACTGCCAACTGGGGAAAGCAGGCAGTAAACACTGAGCAAATCTACAAATGGTGGCAAAAAAGCATGAATGTTCAAAAAGGTAAATGTTAACAGCTCTAGAGACAAGTGCCTCAGTGAATGGATCTAAGACGGGTTGGTCTGTTTCATGCTTTCAAGAAGTTCCCCACTATCTTTGTTGGAAAATGTTGGACTTAAATGCCGTTGGCCTTTCGGAGAGCTCTGTTCTTTGTGGCTGTTTGCCCCTTGATAAAATCCAAACCTGACACCATGAACCATTAAGATATCCACTGCCCTAAAAGTGAGATAGGAGGCTATAGAAGTGAAAGGAATGGATGCATCTATGTTATATTTTGTTACATGGCAAAGAAAGAAATCTCATTGGACATGTCCATCTGCTGCCCTGGTATCTTGAGATTGGTATCACTCATCAATTTTGCTATTACACCTGCTCAATTGCAATTAACACAAATAGCTAATCAGCCAATCACATGGCAAAATAGTGAAGATGACTTGCTGAAGTTCAGAGTCAGCATCAGAAGCGGATTTAAGTGACATTAAACATGCTCGTTGGTGCCTGATGGGGCGGCAACAACCCAGTAGATCCTCCAGCTCTACTGGGATTCTCAAATACAACCATCTCTCAGTTTCGCAAAAATGGTTCTAAAAAGAGAAAATTCCAGTGAGTAGCAGTGGTGTGGATGAAAATGTCTTGTCAAAGGTCAGAGGAAAATGGGCAGACTAGATCAAGATGTTAGAAAGGCAACAGTAGCTCAAATGAGCAGTCGTTACAACCAAGGTATGTAGAATATCGTCTCTGAGCCTACAACACATCAAACCTTGAAGCAGATCAAGCTTTTCAGGTGTCGTAATTTGAATATTACCCCTGATTGACTCTTGATCAGCTGATTCGCTAAATCAGCGGTTGAGGCTGATTGATAATACATACATCTGACTAGCTTCTTGGGTTCAACCACTCCAAGTATTAGGTACTTAGGGAAAAATGGCCTAAAAATAGTCCCATAGAGGCTTACTTAAAAAAATCCAAACTACCCCTTTAAGTTCCAAGGGAGGGGGAGACACAGAGGTAGTTTTGTGAAAAGGAAATATAACTTGGCATTTTGTGCCAAAACCATGACAACTGACAATTAAACAGGGATTTAAACTGTTTATCTATATTAAATACATCAACCTTTAAAAACTGAAAGCTGAATTTAAAGAAGAGGGTTGATACTTTTACCGTGTAATAAAATCAAATCAGCTGCACAGATGGCGTATTTCAGCAGTCGTCACACCTGACCAGTTTGATTAGATTAAAATGGACTCTCATTGGTTTTGCTCACTGGTTCGCTTCATTTAAGCTAATGAGAAGACTGGTGTTGGCCAAACAACTGAAGCACAATTGCTTTGAAAGGATGGTTTAGTTTTCAGTTCACTTCCAATTTTTACATGTTCTCTGGGGTTAAGCATGAATTCAACACCTTGTCTTGATGTTATTAATCTGCTCAGGAAGTAATTTGTTCATGAAATTGTTGTTAAAAGAATGACTTTATAATGTCTGTATTAGATTTGCTTTCATTCACGAAAACATAAGCAAACATAAAATTAGTACTTGGGTGATGAATTTCTTTTGGGGACTAGCAGCATGAATTCACTGCTTTGTGTTGACACTTATCCTCTGTGTGACATTAGGTTGGACAGGAGATAAAACATTTGTTAGCAATGAAGCTGGAAAAAAGTAATCCTAAACCAACATTTAGCTGAAGCCCAGAGATGAATAATCATGGTATAACTGTAGCCTTATTACAGTTCAGGAACAATGATGTTGGTACTGAGGTTAACCAAGCAGTATAAGGAGGAATAAAGCTGTCAAAATCAAAAAAACAAATATAACGATACATATATTGATACAAAGCCTAAAGGTATTACGTGAAATATTTAGATTCAAACAGGAAGTTTTTTTACTGTTTCCACTGGTGATTTGATGTTTTATATCCGGTCTTTGAGGTTGGAAGGCTATCATTTGCAGGCCTCCTTGCCATATCCTAATTTTTAGCTCTCTCTACAGAGGTTTTTAAATTGTCATAAACTGACATTTACATTTAATTTCTTCATAGTGTTACAGTTAATCTTTGTCAGTTTCCCCATTTACTTAATACACCTTGTAATTTTCACTCTGAGGGGTGGGAAATGTGGAGAGATGTGCAGAGTTGGACATTTTTTAATTCGTCAAGACACTAGAAGAAGGCTGATTTTAATGCACAGGAATTCCAACCCGAGGCCGCCGCCAAAGTGCGGAAATTGATTGTGAACTCAGTCAACGGGCGATTTCGCTGCTTTAAGGCTCGTAGTCGCCGGGCCACACTCGACTGGTCCATGGTCCATGTGGTTCTGTTTGGTGTTTGCAGCAAGATACTGCATCTCTTCTATAAGTCTATTGTGGAGAGTGGGATCTCTTCTGCCATCATCTGCTGAGGTAGCAGCATCAGAGCCAGGGACTTAAAAAAGCTCATCAAGTTAATAAAGGCTGTTTCTGTTCTGGGACTGCTCTGGAACCTCTGGAGATCATTGTACAAAGAAGGATTCTTCATAAAATGAAGAACATTATGGAGAACCCTGAGCATCCTCTTCATGAGAGTGTCCTACAACAGAGTGTCTTCAGTCAGCGGCTTCTTCAGATCTGCTGTAAGACGGAGCGCTACAGGAGATCCTTCCTGCCCACAGCAATCAGCATCTACAACAGCTCTTTGAAGAAACCTACATAATATGAGCTACAAGAAGATTTAATTTCCCTTTGGGATTAATAAGGCATTTTTCAATTGAATTTGAAGTCGGGACTAAGGCCTAATTCAAACCTGTAAGTCGACTCCACTGCCTGCCTGATTGCCAAATGTGTGTGACATAAATTTGGTCATCTGTACCTGCCCACAAGGGCTGTTAGGACACACCCTGACTGCACAGACACTGACAACAATACTCCCATTCAACAGGTTGCAGCAAACTGAGAGCAGATAAAAGAAACAAGGGCTCAGATCACAAGCAAATAAAAACCAACAACGATGCTTGTAGAAATTCAAATCAGCTGACCTTAGAACAGTATGAATATGGCCGTGTTTGTGTCGGGGTGGTCCAAGGAGTGGATAGGTGTGTTCAGTTCTTAACACAGAAGGATAAACAAAATGCATGATGGATCATTTAAAATTATTGCTGGAACTAAGACAACTACAAGCCAACAAAACTAACGAAAAACAGAAAAGTTTGATAAAACCAAACACTATGTTAAAAATACTGAATAAAACAGCACAAGCAGTGAAAAGCTAAGCTTCAGCATGCAGCAAGACAAGGGCGACTTACCAAAGATGATATTTTCTGATTCATATTTGATATCACTGAGGCAGTAAGCTGTTAGGGGTCTGTTCTCCTTTAATTTGTGCCAAAACCGTCCGCTGCAGCTCTGCTTCTTTCATGTCTTCTCGTCCTTTTATGGGGTAGGCTTAGCCAGTAGATAACCCACAGCTTATGTTCTCTGCCATTTATAGTTAAAAGAGAAAGATGAGAGGTGCTGATCGATGAGCAGAGGTTCAACCCCGGGGCCTCGGCTGATGATGAGTTAAGTTCTTGATCTCACATGTTTCTGCTCGTTGTGGTTTGGTTGTTGAGGAGCAGAGTTTTCATGCATCTGCCTGCAGCTCTGTGACAATAAGCTTTGATTTCTCCTAGGTGTTCCTACAGTAGATATTTGAGAAAGAACTCTATATTCACTCAAAACATCTCTGGGGCCCTGTGATGAATCACTAGCTGCTGTTTTGGCTTTCCAGAGGTCAGCTGTGATTCACAATCACCTCAGCTTTAGAGGTTCCGTTTTTGATCCACTGGAATTGAACCTCTATGTCATGGCACATATTATTTTATAACTAAAATATTTCATCTATTTCATCTTTTTTTTTCATCTTTATTTACATGAGTTAATTTCAGAAAATTGTGATTATATCATTATTAGGCTGTAGTTGTTACAGCTTGAGAATCAAGCCTTTGATTTAGTGTGTTTTAGATTTTAGACTGCCTTCTGCAGCAAGCAACACTCTTTATATGGAGGTCCTTGCTCAAAAGACACGAGGCTGTGCAGACAATAACCTGCAGCTGTTAAAGCTTGGACACACCTACCAACTGAATCTAAAAGGGTAGGTGTGCCCCATCTTTGAGCTGGTTCTTTGGATGACCTAAATAAACCAGCCAGACCACTTTTGGACCTATAAAGTAAAGCCATATTATTTTTAACATTTTAAAAACACCAATTTAAGATGGCTACCTCAGGATTTCATTGTTGTCACTGCAAGATTGTCTATTTGTAGTTTTATTTGAATATTAGCAAATAACATATTACAAATACAAATTTTTACCTGTGTTTCAAAACTGATAAGCTGCCACAAAGGTAAGAGGGCAAAACTAGCAGCACCACAGGTGGATACACCTTCGAATCTGAACCCAGACTCAGAGATGTCTGGGGGGTGGGCACCTAAGCATACAGATAGCATCTACTAGCATTTGTCAAAGAATGGGTCACTTTCGGGAGCTCGGTTAACTCCAGTGGGGTAACATGATGGTGCCACCTGTGCAATAAGCCCAGCTGTGAAATTTTGTTACCACTAAATAGTCTGCAGTCAACTCTTGGTCGAAGAGACTGAAGTGCACGAATGGGCAGGTAATTTGAAATCTCACAGTAGGTTCAGCAGATACTGAGGACATGGATGAACAGGTTTGTTGCGGAAGAACTTGACTGGTCTGCACAGAGTCTTGAATCTTAACCCAACACAACACCTTTGGGATGAATTAGAGCAGGAAACGTTAACCAGACTGCCTCGTGTATGACCTCTCAAATGCTCTTCTGGAATAATGGTCAAAACCTTGTGGAAAACCTTCCCAAAAGAGCTAAAGCAATTACAGCTGCGAAGGATTGACTAATAACATATTAAACCCTATGGATTCAGAAAGGGATGCTACTAAACTTCATGTATGTGTGATATAGATATATATATATAGTGTACATTCAACAAACATGGAAAGGAGAAGAAAGCGAGCAGTGATATGAAATTGTGCTGTGGTAGTTTTGCCTTTTTCAACTGCCGATAATAAACTACAACCACTTCACCTTACCCGACACTGAGTGGAGAACTGTCCGCCAGCCTGTCACACCACTCTCAACATCAGTAAAAAGCAACTTCAGGTTCCTGTAAGTCAGTGTAATCAGTTGCATTGGTCTGTTCACAAACACAGTGCTTCTGTTTGCAGGCACTGAGATAATGTCAGAAAACGCTGCACCTTGGATGCATCCTTGGATGTGCCTCAGGGAAAAGAGAAAAGACCATCACAAAAATGTCTTACTGTTGGATATATAGGTGGATATACCTGTTTGTTTGTCATTTTATCTGATTTTGTTAATCATCTGCACCACCCTTCTTCCATTTAGCCCCACCTTTCCTCCCCTTCCGGAAATGTTTTTCTCCTCATAAGTTTTCCGATATGCCCATTTCACAATATGTGGGTTATAACTCATTTAACTGAATAGGACAGTAGTATCATAGGGGGAAAATTCCAATACCCCCTTTTTGTAGAACAAATCTTCCCTGGAATTGTGAAGGCAACCAGATTCAACATTATACTTGTCTAAGCTGCCAAGACTGAACACATGAAAAAAAAACTAATAGGAGTTTCTGAAGTCTAGTCTCAGTCCAATATTTCATTTAAATCAAAGTCATGTATTTACTGTAAGACAAATGACTATGTTGCATCAGTATTCTGGATCCCTCCTCTCACAATGTTGCTCTGTGTGCTGCAGCATCTGTTTTCTCGGAAGTGATAGAGAGATTGTTTAGTAATGTTCTGATAATGTCACCTAAACAAGGACAAGCTTTTTGTTTGCTAAATCCGACTCAGGTCATAAAGTTACAGTTTTCAGGTACCTTTCAGGGCACACAAGGTCACCTTACAAAACTAGAAATATATAAATGTAAAAAAACAATGGATGGATAGATAGATAGATAGATAGATAGATAGATAGATAGATAGATAGATAGATAGATAGATAGATAGATAGATAGATAGATAAGAAAATCTGATGAAAAGGCTTGATCTGGACCCTGGATCTGGATTTAGACTGAGACATTCCTATTAGTAACCTTTCTTTGAGTTTAATAGAATCAAAATCAGATTTATTGCCAAGTTCGTACACACAAAGAAGGAATTTGACTCTGGTACAATTTTCTCCGAAAGTCCACCATCATCTCCACAGTCTTGAATGGGTTAAGTTCCAGGTGGTTCTGACCACACCAGTGTACCAGCCGATCCACCTCCTTTCTGTATGCAGACTCATCACTGTCCTGGATCAGTCCAACAACAGTGATGTCATCTGCAAATTTCAAAGACATTTTCACAGACGTCCGCGGAGATGCAGTCATTTGTGTAGAGGGAGAAAAGGAGTGGGGAGAGAACACACCCCTGGGGGCGCCAGTGCTTATTGATCTTGTGCGGGAGAAAATGCTCCCCAACCTCACCTACTGCTGCCGGTCCTTTAGGAAGGTGATCCACTCACAGGTGGAGGCCGGGACTGTATGAGCTTCTGGTGGAGGATGTCGGGGTTGTTAGTGATGAAGGCTGCGCTGAAGTCCACAAACAGGATCCTGAAGGATGTAGTCCCATGTTTACTGCGTTATCTGCCCATCTGATTGCCTGGTAAGCAAACTGCAGGGGTCCAGCAGGAGGCCTGCGATGTCCTTCAGGTGCTTCAACACCAGTCGCTCAAAGGATTTCATGACCACAGACGTCAGGGCAACAGGCCTGTAGTCATTTAATCCGGTTTCTTGGGCACTGGGATGAAGGTGGAGCGTTTGAAGCAGGACAGAACCTCACACAGCTCCATGTAACTGGTTGAAGATCTCAGTGAAGATGGGTGCCAGTTGGTCAGTGCAGGCATGATGGGGAGACCATCTCAATCATGACCGACTGGGCAAACCCCCAGTCAGTCGTGGTAGATGGCTGCTCACACTGAGCCTGGTTCTGCTGGAGGTTATTTCCTGTTAAAAGGGAGTTTGACTCTTAACCAAAACCACCACAAAAACACGCAGAAGACGAGAGAGCAAAGCTCTGAGGCTGCCATTAGCGGCGCCATCTGTGGGTTTGCATGAGGCCATAATGACATGCAACTGCCTGACATCTTAAAAGTACAGAGATTACAGTGGCTTGATGTTAAAACCAATGGGTACATAAGGGCAATCACACAGATTTTGTCATCCTACACCATATTAATAAGGAAAGGTTGCTGTATTTTTCATTCACAAACACCTTCTAATTAAATGTTGTTGATCAAAATTTGAGCTTTATTGTGCTCTGAAAACTCCTGAAAACTCTTCCTTATCATTGTCTTAAAAGACAGCCCATTTAAGATGCTCCTGATGCAGTTTTGTTCCTAACAGGGAAAATAGGTGTTTTTGTTGTTGCCTGAGGTTTCTTCAGCTTTTAATCAAACTAAGCTATTATGTAATGTGAAAGGCCTCGCGAGACACTAACATAACCTCAAGATAATGGTTTTTAGGGTGGTGTCGTTGATGTTTGGCTTCCTTGTACTTTTTCAGCTTACTTGGCACCATGCATGGATTGATCAACTTCTCAATGCCATGCAGATGGTATCTGACACCCAACAAAGGCATTAAACCTTGTAGCTTTTAAGATACTGTTCCTAGTAGGTCGTTGTTTTGGCAACAGAGGTTTTCTGCTATTGGTGGTTGTATTCTCTTTCTGTTTATGGACCAAAGTTTCTATAAAACCGCTCAAGTGTGAAACAGAGAAAATAAGATGATCTTGACTCTGGATTTATGTGTGAACAGCTTTATTTGGTTCTATTTGTGTTGGTTTAGGAATGGATGGATGGATGGATGGATGAATGGATGGATGGATGGATGGATTATTTTTTAGGCCATAGCTGATTAAAAAGTAATGTTTCCAACTGAACAAACAATAGGAAGATAAAAGCTTATTTTGGATAAACAAGTGAAAGTATGATTACAGAGTTGAGGTTTTGGTGCTAGCAGCGGTAGAGGACAAAAGAGGAATCCAATACGATCTATGGGAAGTTCTTGCATAAAGTTTTTTTTGGAGAGAAAAGGCCATAACTGTGTCACTGTATTCATTCAGCGGAGTGTGGTGTGCCTTGCTCTCTGGCCTGTGAGAGTCCCACACCCCCCAGTTGGAGGATGAATAAGAGGATTAGCTCAGACCTTGGAGAGCCCGGACAGGCTTTTAGGGTGACAACTGGTACCCATAGCAGAATGTGTAACAACTAGCCCCTCCTTTCCGTCACCCCAGTCATCCACCCAAATCCCTAACCCTGTTCTCCAGATGTCAAGGAGACAAGAGTCTGTGCAGGGTGGGGGTGGTGCGTCTAATACCAACCGCTAAGACTGGGAGAGTAAGATAGGTTAATCTGAGCAGTGTCTGGACCTTTACACACAGAAGTTATTATGGTCACACCATGTCAGTGTAGTCCATGTTATTTTAGCTTTTTACCACATGAAACAATACTTACTTTCCAATACTTTTTTCAATACAATCCAAAATTCTTGATACCACAAAAATATAATCTAAGATAAAAGTTAAAATGTCAGAGTGGAGTTGAAAAAATCCACATGAACATTATAAGCATGAAGCACAATGTGCCTTAGTACATGATAAATTTATAATCCACCAAACCCAAAATTTACATATATATATATATATATATATATATATATATATATATATATATATATATATATATATATATATATATATATATATTATATATATATATATATGGAGGGGTCTGAAATTTTCATCTTTGGTGCATGTCCACTGTGAGACATAATCTAAAAAAAAAAATCCGGAAATCACAATGTATGATATTTTAATAATTTATTTGTGTGTTACTGCTGCAAGTAAGTATTTGAACACCTGTGAAGATCAATGTTAATATTTGGTACAGTAGCCTTTGTTTGCAATTACAGAGGTCAAACGTTTCCTGTAGTTTTTCACCAGGTTTGCACAAACTGCGGCAGGGATTTTAACCCATTCCTCCACACAGATCTTCTCCAGATCAGCCAGGTTTCTGGGCTGCTGCTGAGAAACATGGAGTTTGAGCTCCCACCAAAGATTTTCTATAGGGTTTAGGTCTGGAGACTGGCTAGGCCACTCAAGAACCTTGATATGCTTCTTATGGAGCCACTCCTTGTTTATCCTGGCTGTGTGCTTTGGGTCATTGTCATGTTGGAAGACCTAGCCACGACCCATCTTCAATGCTCAAACTGAGGGAAGGAGGTTGTACCCCAAAATCTCGCAATACATGGCCCCGGTCATCCTCTCCTTAATACAGTGCAGTCGTCCTGTCCCATGTACAGAAAAACACCCCCAAAGCATGATGCTTCCACACCCATGCTTCACAGTAAGGATGGTGTTTTTGGGATGGTACTCATCATTCAAACCCCCAGTCGGTCGTGGCAGATGGCTGCTCACACTGAGCCTGGTTCTGCTGGAGGTTTCTTCCTGTTAAAAGGGAGTTTTTCCTCTCCACTGTCGCTACATGCATGCTCAGTATGAGGGATTACTGCAAAGTCAACGCCAGTGACTGTCCAGTGTCTCTACATGCTCATCCGGGAGGAGTGAATGCTACAAATCTCTGACTCGATGCAATCTGTTGGGTTTCCTTAGATAGAAAAACTTTTTATCCAATTTGAATAAATAACTGAATCTGACTGCACTGTTCAATGATTAGGATTAATGGGAATTTATGTACCTGAGTTTTGTGAAGTGCCTTGAGATGACATGTGTCGTGAATTGGCGCTATATAAATAAACTAAATTGAATTGAATTGAATTGAATCATTCTTCGTCCTCCAAACACGGCGAGTGGAATTAAGACCAAAAAGTTCTATTTTGGTCTCATCTGACCATAGAACATTCTCCCAAGGCTCCTCTGGATCATCCAAATGGTCATGGGCAAACTTGAGATGGGTCTGGACGTGTGCTGATTTAAGCAGGGGAACCTTCCATGCCATGCATGACTTTAAACTATGACGTCTTAGTGTATTACCCACAGTAACCTTGGAAACAGTGGTGCCAGCTCTCTTCAGGTCATTGACCCGCTCCTCCCGTGTAGTTCTGGGCTGATTTCACACCTTTCTTAGGATCATTGATACGCCACGAGGTGAGATCTTGCATGGAGCCCCAGTCCGAGGGAGAGTAACAGTCATGTTTAACTTCTTCCATTTACTGTTGATCTTTTTTCACCAAGCTGCTTGGCAGTTGCTCCGTAGCCCTTTCCAGCCTTGTGAAAGTCTACAATTTTGTCTCTGGTGTCTTTGGACAGCTCTTTGGTCTTAGCCATGTTAGTAGTAAGAGTCTTACTGATTGTGTGGGGTGGACAGGTGTCTTTATGCAGCTAACGACCTCAAACAGGTGCTTCTAATTTAGAATAATAAGTGGAGTGGAGGTGGACTTTTTAGAGGTGGACTAACAGGTCTTTGAGGGCCAGAATTTTTGCTGATTGGCAGGTGTTCAAATACTTATTTGCAGCAGTAACACACAAATAAATTATAAAAAAAAACATATATTGTGATTTACGGATTTTTTTATATAATGTCTCTCACAGTGGACATGCACCTAAAATTTAAATTTTGAGAATTTGCAAAGTCGCAGGGTGTTCAAATACTTATTTCCTCACTGTATATATATATATATATATAAATATATATATATTATATATATAATATATATATATATATATATATACACACCTGTCATTTTGGTGTGGGAGGTTTCATGGCTAAATTAGGCCAGCCTGGTAGTCAGTCTTCATTGATTGCACATTGCACCAGTAAGAGCAGAGTGTGAAGGTTGAATTAGCAGGGTAAGAGCACAGTTTTGCTCAAAATTTTGAAATGCACACAACATTATGGGTGACATACCAGAGTTCAAAAGAGGACAAATTGTTGGTGCATGTCTTGCTGGCGCATCTGTGACCAAGACAGCAAGTCTTTGTGATGTATCAAGAGCCACGGTATCCAGGGTAATGTCAGCATACCACTAAGAAGGACGAACCACATCCAACAGGATTAACTGTGGACGCAAGAGGAAGCTGTCTGAAAGGGATGTTTGGGTGCTAACCCACTTACTGTTTTCCTCACATCCGGGAGAGTTACGGTGTGGAGAAGCCCCAAAGAAGCGTACCACCCAGACTGTTGCATGCCCAGAGTGAAGCATGGGGGTGGATCAGTGATGGTTTGGGCTGCCATATCATGGCATTCCCTTGGCCCAATACTTGTGCTAGATGGGCACGTCACTGCCAAGGACTACCGAACCATTCTTGAGGACCATGTGCATCCAATGGTTCAAACATTGTATCCTGAAGGCGGTGCCGTGTATCAGGATGACAGTGCACCAATACACACAGCAAGACTGGTAAAAGATTGGTTTGATGAACATGAAAGTAAAGTTGAACATCTCCCATGGCCTGCACAGTCACCAGATCTAAATATTATTGAGCCACTTTAGGGTGTTTTGGAGGACTGAGTAAGGAAACGTTTTCCTCCACCAGTATCACGTAGTGACCTGGCCACTATCCTGCAAGAAGAATGGCTTAAAATCCCTCTGACCACTGTGCAGGAAAAAAATTGATATTATGTGCAATATCCAATATTTTATTTGTTTCTTTGAAAATAATTTGTGGTCACTGCATACTGTGGTTGCTCAATAAACATTTTAAAACAAAAATATATGTACATACATAGAGATACATTATCCCTTTACCAATGTCAATTTCATTTACACACAAACATAAGTTAAAATAACTTGATGCATGGAAGTTGGTGGCCTAGGAATAGAGTAACTTGTGCACAAAATACACAATATGAGTTAAAAGGACATAAAGGGAATTGGTACAAATCATTGACGATGGGCTGGGAAAAGTCACCTGATCCATGAGCCAAAGGTTGGTTCGAAGCAAAATTTCCTGCGTAGTGAATAGGTAAGGCCATTCAACCTGGTTAAATGCTTTTTCCACATAGAGGGTAATCACACATTAGGGCCTGATTTCAGGAGCACAGTAAAGAACATCAAAAAGCACCTAATGTTAAGGAATGCTTGTCTGCTTTGGATGAAGTCAGACTGATCTCTATATACAATAGCTGGGAAAATGTGGGACTTTTGTTAGGACCTTAGTGTCTGTGTTTAAGAGTGAGATTGGTCTGTTGCTACACAATCATTTGGATTTTTACATATTTTGTAATAAATGTAATACAGGCTTCGGTGAAAGACTTGGGTAAATGGCCCACTTTACAGGACTCTGAAACGACTGAACAAGCAGCGGTGAGAGTAGTAGAGAGAATTTTTTAAAGAATTCTGTTGAGAAGCCATCTGGGCTTACTGCATTAACTTGATGGGAGCAATTATTTGTTGGTTACCTAAATTGTAAATGGCCTGCACTTGCATAGCACTCAAGTCAGAGAATCCCAAATCACTTGACACTACAATCAGTCACCCGCCCATTTTTACACCGACTGTGGTTGGCTACATTGTAGCCCTGGGGCACACTGACAGAAGGGAGGCTGACCAATGTCAATTTTTATTTTAGTAAATAGCCTGCTTTGCCCTAGAGACTTAAAGTCGGTTGTATAATAGTTTGTCATACCAAGAGTATAGAAAAGAAAATAGTCGTTTATAAACATCTGCATCATCAGCTACTAATTTATTGTATAATTTGCCTGAGACAATTACGTACCATCCGTATTTATCTGTGAGGTTCAGATGGGACGTCGTGGCTAATAAGAATTGAGACACCTCAGAAAATAAATAAAAATACTGACTTGACCAATTTGACAACAACCGAATAGAATCAGCAAATATGGGTTTCTTGTAAGAAAGCTGTCTTGGTCTTAAGATGCTTGAGATGGGACAAGACCTTTCTCTTTTTGACTGGGTGATTTAAACCCTTTACATTCTAGCTTATTAAGTTAATGTGCTTAGTCATATTTCATGTTTAGAGAAACATAATAAAAACTGATTGCAGAAACCCAGTGACCGGAACAATGCAACTCGATGACCAGCATTCTTATTTTTTCAGATTTTTTTTTCAGTTTGAGATTTTTAATGGTTGCTAAAGTAATACTGGCAGTGACAGATCAGAATTAGACTTTTTATTGAGGAAATTTAGATGGGTCTGACCAGAGACGGTGCTTGCCATTTGTGTGTCCTAAGCAAAAATGCTTCTCTCTTTTATCTTCCACACAAGATACTGTAACTGTGTTTTACCTCTCATGGAGGATAATAACAAGGACAACATTTGAAGTGGGATTAAAACAAGGAAATGAATAAAGTACAATGAATAAAATGCAACAATGAGGAGTGTAATACAGAACTAGGACTTATCCTATAAAGTGCTGTTAGAATAAAATGTATTGTTTGTGCTGTTTTTACATGTTGTATTTGTTTGATGCAAACCCCTGTAGGAGAGGTGGAGAGGATGTAGGACAAAGTGGAGGTGTCTCCCTGACTTTTTAAGAAATGGGAGAGAAACAGAAAACGAAATAACGTTAAAACTACAGTGCAGACAAGGTCCAAAAAGTACAAAACCGTGTGTTAATTGGGCATTAAAAAAATTACGGTTTTAAAAGGAAATGGGATTCATCAACTCATGACTTTGTTAAAGTGTCACCTGTAGCATACTATTGGGAGGTGGGGGAGGGGGGCACCACGGTAGAGACTGGAGAGAGGTACATCCTTTTCTTGAGCAAATATTTTTGTTTTGTATTGCCTATATCTAATAACATTCTTTCATTTACTTTATTTTACATAGATTTTTTTATTTAAAATCTGTCGTTATTATGATTACTATAATTATATTCCAAGAGGCATATTTTTTTGGGTGCCCTACGTGCAGTGCATAGGCTTACATGATGCGTGTGGGTAAAGCACCGGTGCTGGGTCTAACAAACCCAACTCTTTGTCAAAGGAAGCTATTAGTTTAGCTGAGGTATTAATACAATATGATCTGTCAAAGGCTGGCTCTTGTACAACATTGAAATCTCCATTGATGGTTATACAATGCGATTCAACTTCAGAAATGGAAGTAAAGAGTAAAAATAACGATTGTTCATCATCCAAGTATGGCTAAAAAATATTGGTGTTGTCAAGGGCGTAACTTTGGATCTAGCATTGGGGAGGTTAATCTCTCTGCCTAGTTGTTTATTTATTGAATCATTTACTTTTGAAAAAAAGTCAGCCTAATTTTGCGTTCCTGTTTTAGAAATTCATTCTAATGTTTTTAATGTGATTTACTTAACTTTCCTGTTTACTCTGCGGTTTTTCTGTTCCACATCAGTTAAGCATTTAATAAAAAGCTTACTTTTACCTTTTTTCTAACACAGAACTAAATATTTAACATTTTTAGAGCACCTTCAAAGTCATAAATGCTGCATTGTGGTGTTTCAAAAGCTTCACAATACTTTTTTGTTTGTAGTTTAAGTGAAGGATGAAGATTAACAGTTTATAACTGATGAAAAAACATTTGGCTGAAGCAGATAATGACATAGTAAACTATGTTTACTATGGCTCAAATAAATGTGCTTCTTTTCTCATCTATGTAAATAACTTTGTAAATCACTTTCTGCCCCACATCTGAGGCCCCGTTGTCATAATTTCTTACATTTCTGAAAAGAAAACTGGTATAAAATAGATTTTCTTAGATATTAATGGAAAGGTAACCCCCTAAAAACACATTTATTTTAATTATACTGTGAGCTATCCCAACATTTCATTAAAATATGTTCCTCCTTTCATGAACCTTTTGACTAAAGATCAGATATGTTTCACATCATGATGCAGATCCAGCTAGAAGCTCACAGAGAGGGTTCCTACTGTTTTTTATACTGTTTTTTATCACAGCCAGCCCATTTAACTCTACCTGTAGCTCAGGTGAAAGTCCGTCATTATGACCCTGATGAATCAGTGATTAGCGCTAGCTTACAATTAACCCATTCTGAGCCAGCTCTCAGGTTTAATGCTAACTTCAGTCTGGGTTAAGCCGTTCTGCTTCCACTTGTTCCAGGGTGCACACCCCCACAGGCCTCCCACTCTGGTTGGCTCCACGGCTGCTCTGAAATGAGCCACCTCCCCTGTTGTGGCCTTGTTTGATGCGCTCAATGTAACTTTTCGGGTGATTAATGATGCATGCCAACGCCCCAGGATTGAACAGCGGTTCTGGACTTCTCCAGAATGGACAAATTGCCAGTCCACCTGAGCCTGTGCACATAGTTGCGCAGTCGCAGTACCGCGTGTGTGCAAATAACCACTCTTTGCCTGCTTTTCCTTTAGACTCATTGTCATGTTGGGTAGAACAAATCTGATTGTTTTTAATAAAAATGTGAAGTCTGTGATTTTGGGGCTTAATGCATCTTTTGAACACACATTAACTCCTAAATGTCTTTCATGAGATTTGGGGCTGTTCTGAAAACATCTGGAGCTTCAGCCCCAGAGATCCAGGGGACAGGTCTTACAAAGAACCTGGGTACCACTGTATTTCGAAGCTAGTCTACATCCAACGCCATTTAGTGTGTCTGCATGTACAGGCATGTGCGAGCGACACAGAGAAAACTAACTTAAGAAAACATATACAGTATATTTACCTCATTTTGATTTTGGCTCCTTTTACAAGGTATTGTTGTCGACCAACAGTAAAAAATTGTTGTCTGTCTGTTTTTTGAGAGTACAACCACTCTCACCAGTGACTGAATCAAAAGTACAGCAAACAGTGAATGCTTGGTGGAGAAAGCGGGTTGGGTGATACAAAGTTCTTGGGAGGAGGAGGGGGACATTACCAGATGATGATGCTATTTTGCTGGCAAATGAAAATAAAAGAAAATCAAGTTATTTATGCATTATTTATTTGTAAATCGGAGTTATTATATTGGGGGGCTCGTATTGACTTGATCAGATTTTCGGGGGGGTCATAACCCCGCCGCAAATTACGCCCTTGGGTGTTGCACAGCTTTCAAAACAAATCTTCCACCTGAGTCAGCTACATTTTTTTTTTATTTAAATGGTGTGTTGTTCTGGATCAAAATGGAAGCACCTCTAACTGTTGCACTGACCTTTAAATGATATAAACTGCTAAACCCACCTCCTTTGATTCACAGAACCTCATAGGTGCTTAGATGTGTCTCCTGTAAAAGAAATTACATCACCTCACAGATCTTGAAGGTTGAACACAATCTTATGTTGGTAATTTTATTTGCCCCTGTAACGTGGCCCTAGACCACAGGTTATGTGACACACCAAAGTAAAATGCGTGAGAGCATCTGGGGAGTGAAAGAAAGTATAAAAAGGGGAAAGAAAAAAAAAGGGGGGGGGGGGGGGGGGGGGAATATTAAAAAAAATATATATTTACAGGTCTGCACACAATCATTGATAATCTGTCCTCCCCATCCCCCAGTCTCACTGGCACCCTTAACCCTTGCACCAATGTTCTTTCTCCACTTAGCAAAATTGTTCCAGAGTCCATTCCCTCTAATTTCCACCTAATAGTGTTGGAAACGCAAACTGCACTGCCTGGCCCAAAAAAAAGTCACTACCTGGATTTAACTAAGCAAATTGGTATGAGCCTCCCATTGGATAATTACTGCATGGGCGATGATGTTTCAGCTGGCAACAAGTTATTTAACCCCAACTGGTACAATGAGTTTGGGTTGCTGCAGTTGGTCAGGTCTGGGTTCAGCAACATTATGTGTTCAAAGAATGAGGTCAGCTGACTACCTGAATACACTGAATGACCAGGTTATTCCATCAATGGATTTTTTCTTCCCTGATGGCATGGGAATATTCCAAGATGACAATGCCAGGATTCATCGGGCTCGAACTGTGAAAGAGTGGTTCAGGGAGCATGAGACATTCTCACACATGGATTGGCCACCACAGAGTCCAGACCTTAACCCCATTGAGAATCTTTGGGATGTGCTGGAGAAGGCTTTGTGCAGCGGTCAGACACTACCATCATCAATGCAAGATCTTGGTGAAAAATTAATGCAACACTGGGTGGAAATAAATCTTGTGACATTGCAGAAGCTTGTCGAACAATGCAACGGCGAATGCGTGCTGAAATCAAAGCTAAAGGTGGTTCAACAAAATATTAGTGTGTGACCTTTTTTTTTTTGGTGGCAACTTTTTTTTTGGCCAGGCAGTGTTAATTCTCTAAAATATAAAACAATAAACAAGATAAACAAGAATAGTATACATTTCCCCACAAAAAGGTGGGGGTTAAACAATTAGTCCGGTTTGTTATACAAATTATGACAGATGATTCTAGTATCCTTTATCCTCAATACAAGATCAGCCATAAACTATTAGCAAAAATGCCCCTGCCTGTCTGCTTCACTCTACAATATGGCTAAAGTAAACTGCTCAGAGTGAGGTGACAAAAACAAAAAAAAAGACAAGAAAACAAAAACCAAAGTTAAGGTGGGCAAACTGGGGTATGCCCTTGCAGCTAAAGAGTTCAGGCGGGCAACCCAGGGATTGTCCCATGTGGGCATAGAGTTCCAGAACGAGAGCTGGTTCGTTCACAAACCCTTGGAAGTGTCATATTAAACTTTGAACCTGGAGATTCTAGAGCAGCACACAGTTGAGACAGAAAAGATTTTAACAAGTTTATTGAGAATATGTTTATGAGCAATGACAGGACTCCGTAGCCGGATGGCTTTAGGGATCGGGTCACTAAAAGAGAAAGAGCGATTATCCGGCTGATCTTAAAAATGAATGAAGAAAAGGAGAGGCTTACTTGTGGACAAGGTTGTTGATTCTGGGAAGAAGTGAGCAAGCCACGGAAACAAACAGGCAGCGTGCCGCGTGAGCATGTTCCTCCAAGCGATGGAAGGTGTTGGAGGATGGACAGGCAGGGCAGGTGGAGCGAGAAATGATCTTGAAGTTAGATCTGGCAGATCTGGAGCAATTCTCGGACTGAGGTAAATTCAGCAAAGTATTCACCGTGGAGCAGGAGGCTCACCACAATGAGTTATCCAGGGTATTTTGACCGCCAACAGGAAGAAGAACCAGAACCACGAAGGATTATCCAGGGCTGGAGCATCGCTGTCTGCAACCTTGAAATGTGAACAGAGCTTGGGTTAATAACAGGCAGGGAAGCCAGGAAGACCTTGAGACCCCCACTTCCAGTTATCAAAAACACTGACTGATTTCTTCCACTCTGTTACCATCACACTTTAAACCCTTCTGGGGAAGCCTGGAAACACTGTGAGGGTCATGTATTTGATTTCTCCAGGGTTTTTAACACCGTCCTTCCTTAATATCTCAGGGACCAGCTAGAGTTGATGAGTGGACCACCACATGTCACAGTGCTGTATTTTCTTCATCCTTTCTGTTATCTTTCTTTCACTCTCTTGCAGCCTTAAAAAAACCCAGTCAGATCTCAACTTGTTGCACAAAATAAAGATTCGTTTAAAAGAGCTTCTGACATGTCTGTCCTTCCTCTGTCTTTATGTTAAATGCCTCACTAATACTGAAAACAGCTAACTTTAGTCTTCTTTACTTAGCAAGAGCATCAACATCATAGAGTTGTTGTCAGCTCACTATGTTTTTGCTTAGAACAGTATCTAGGAATTCTTTGGTTTCAGACCAGTTGGCCATCGATCAGGGCTGATCAAGCTGAGAATTGGCTGATTCCAGTCACCAGCTAATTTCTTAGAGCATCTGCACATATGTTAACTTTGTAGAACCAGTGTGTAACTTGCAGGCATCTTTTAAACAGTGCCTTTTACATGTCTGTTGGGAGCCATTAAATTGACCACTTTAACTCCAAGGACATGAACCATGGAGATGAAAACTGAATAAAGCTTCATTGTGTGAGTCCTTGTCTAGTCAACAGAACAGACACCAGGCAGGCACACACGTACACAAGCACAAAGAAGGGGAAAACTGCTGCTGGTGTATTGTTTGGAAGATGACAGGTGTTTCATGTCAGAGCAGCTGGTCACACAGCCTGTTTTCCATTTCCACCCTAACTGAGACACACTTGCAGACTCCTGTCTGTCCTGCCCTTGCTCACTGCTTTCTCACATAAAAGTCAAGGGTGGAGCTGGAAGACATTGATCACCTCAGGCCATCACTGTTAATGTCTGTTAAGGCAGCATCGTTAACTTTAAAGCGATGTACGAAGACGTACCCCTAGGTGTCTCAATGTGTAAATGCAAATAAATAAACGAGCAAATAAATAAATGAATAAATTCATAATTTGTATCTGTGCCTTGTTACTTGTATACTTGTACATAAATGTGACATCAGATGTTTTTTCTGTGACAATACATGTTTAGAAGTTACGAATACAAGGTACAATGTTACTACTTTGCAACAATACAAGTACAAATCACAAATGTACGAGTACGAATCACAAATTTACAAGTACAAATCTAAAACCCCTGATGAAGCTGATACACTCCTTACCACTTGGTGGTGGCGGTAATGTAAGTTGTTAGCCAATCCCCATTAACCAAGAATAAGAAGAGAAAGCGGGTCTTGTGTTGTTCCCCTGTAAAGATCTGTTCCCTGTTTCTTTTTTTACATAGTTTCGTGTTTTGTTCTTTTTTATCCTCGAGAAAATCTAAGTCTTGGTCTTCTGATCATGTTTGGTCCAGCTGTCTCTTTTGAAATGTGACAGTTTTTGACCTCTGATCAAACCAAACTAACCCTGTGATATCCTGCTGGAAGACTATATTTATCGGAGTCCTGTAACCACATTTCTTTACAAAAACAAAGTAGAATAAAGAATATTACTTTAAATCATCACATATCAAAGCAGGTGGAAAACATCCACTGGCTGGGTCTGAATCGCCACATGGTTCTATACAGAACATCCTGTAGCTGGCAGCTCAATTTCTTACACAATAAAGTTGGTTAATAAACATCACTATAAAACTATAAAGGTACAAAATGGCAGAAAGATAAAATGCCCAGCATTACCTCCATACTGTCAGTTGTGGTCTGACTGCAAAGGTCCAAGAGTGCTTTCACAGCGTGTACTGTACACACAATTAAAAAAATAAGCTGAAAAACCTATTCAAAATCAGCAAATTTTTTAAGTTGAAGAAACTCTTTTTTTAGTATTTTTTTACTAGCTTGACAACTTTGGTGTCTTATGCCACCGACTGCCCAGAAACTCAGTAATTAAAAATAGTGGATTAAATTTGGCCACACTTAGAAGGCTTATTAGGGTATTTAAAAACACATAAGCATGACAGTAAACTGTCCCCTGCAATACTTAGTAACTTAGGGTTGCAGCACTGAATCTGAACAAAATTTCATGACTGATCAGAATTGCCCAATTAACACACAGACATGGATAAGCCGTGCTTATTAACTGGCTGTTTACTAAAAATTATGAGTATTTCCCAATATTCCATACTTTGATGTGGTGAACCTCTTGTTCCTGCCCGCTCACCCATTACCATTACAATAAATCCTTTACAACTGTGCAAATAAGACAATTTAAAAGGCATGCAACCCATATATTGAAGCTTCAGTCCTCGACATGTCCATTCCAGGTTTAAGTACGAGTCCTGGCAACATTTGCCGCTTGTCTGCCTCCTTTTCCTGTCTTTCAGAGGAAATCCTTGAAAATACCAGTTCTGTAAAGAAATGTATATATATAAAAGAAAATGCTTTATTTAAGCACTAACGGCCATCAGCGACACAAATTGAAAAATTTGCAACTTGCCAAACAAGTATCCTTCCCTCTCCTGTATTGTTATAATGCTACTATGTAGAAAATAGTTGCAGCACATAGATGTAATGTTGTTTTGTGACAGAAATTTGTGAAAAACATTTTTTTGATTTTGCCTCAGTATGAAACTCAATAAAAATCTCATTAAAATTCACTATGAATCTGAATCTGACTGCACTGTTCAATGGTTAGGATTAATTGGAATGTATGTACCTGAGTTTTGTGAAGAATAAACTGAATTGAATTTAATTGAATAAGAGTGGCAAAGATGTGATCCGAGCAGACTTGGACCAAGCACAGTATCAGATCATGTTAATCCTCCAGAGCTATTCTTAAAAGCCATAAGCATGGTCTTTGTCTGTTTTAGAATAATGGTCAGTAAACAATGAAAAAATCCCTCCGCCTTTTGGCCCACAATTCAGCAGATCACGATTGCTGAAAAACTTGGCATTGAGTTGAAAAGACAACTTAGTGGTCACTTTGGCAACAGTGTCTGTCTTAGCTCTCAGTTTTGAATGTCCTACAAAATGGACGTTACCTGAACTACTATTCCAGCCACCGTATTCCTTATTATGAAACAAGAGGTTGCTCTGAGTCCTGAAGACATTGTCCAGTCTAAAACCAACTACTCTTACTTAATGTGTTCTGGACTAAGCACATTTGTATGTTGTACGCTGATGGTGGTCAGAGGGCTCTTTGGCGTCGATTGTATGACAGCCTTCTGTCAGTCTGCACCTGTACACTGTAGTCCACCACCATCAGTGTGTGAATCTGTGTCTGAATGGGTGGATGACTGATTAAAGCGCTATACAAGTGCTGGCCATTTACCATTTTTTACCATACCATTCATAATCAAGGCTTGCTAAGAACACTAATGATTCCAACTAGATATGAGCTCTCATTGATCATAGCACAGGCTGGGGCCCTTCCAAAGTATGAGGGCTGTTCATTACCATTTGCAGCTTATGACTCCACACAATCTCAAGTCTGGTTTCTGTTAAATGTTAAGGTCAGCTTTATATAAACATGTAAAACAACTATGATGTATTTAAGTTATTTCAAAGCCAAACATACATCTATTAGCATTATCACTACTGGATCTTATTAACCATTTGATGTTCTGGAAATACATTTTCAATATGTTAGGAAGTTGTCATTAATGTTTTTGTGCTCATGTTTCTTTCTGCAGCTGGAGGATATACATACAGAAATCAGCGCAAGTTCTCGGAAGACATTGACTGGTCATATGCAGGTAAGTCTCATGAACAATCTAATAAAATAGAAATATGGATGTTAGTCAGTGAAGTTTCACTGGTGATGTAAACATTTGCTGTTGTGTTTGCTGTTCTGCAAATTATTCACAGGAGACAAAGAAAAAACACTGTCAATGAATTGTTGTATGACATTATGGCATCTCATCCTTTAGCATCATGTGTTTTTAGGCCTAATCAACTGAGCTCTATGTAACAGTATTGAGCATAGAGATGATTGTGGGTCAGGTCAGTGAAGCTTTACATAATAAGATCCTGATGGCAATCACATTAAAAAAGAATAATGTGCTCCAATACATGAGCTTGTCCAGGATTTTTACCATAGCAAATCCTTTACAGCTTCTGTTTTCGTTTACATCAAAACGGTAGCAGGTAAAAAAACAAAAAAAAAAACTGATTTAGATCATAGTGCCTGCTGGGGATTTTCTGGGCAACATTTAAATCTGGCCTTTAAATATTAGGTCTGCTACTAACAGTAATGTGTTAAACAGAATACAATATAAAACCTATAAACATACAGTGGCCCTCAAAGATCTTCACACTCGTTCCATTAACATTTTTTGTAAAAGATGAAACCATGATAAATCATTTCTAAATGTTTTCCACATATAATGTGACATTCATCCTGTACAATTAAACTGAGAAACAAACAAAAAGCAATAAAACTTCAGATACTTCTTTGTTGAAGCACCGTCTCATTCACTTTCAGCTTTCAGTCTTCAACCTTCGGTTCACACATACTGTCAATTATATTTAATCTGATTAGCCAGAAGTAAAGTTCAGACTACCTATGTGGATATACCTAACTTTTCAACAGTTGCATCCTGTAAGCTAAAGCTACCCAAAATTATGAAAAAATGGTGGAACCTGTCAGAGAGCTTTAAGAAGCAACACTGAAGGAGCTGGTTGTGTCCAAAGTGTGACAACATAGTCCTGTTTGCCAAATTCTAAGGCTGGTACAGCACCCTGCCTGGGTGTAATTCAGAAAGCTGACATGGGGTCCTTTTTCTTTTCTTTCAGCCTTCAGGCATGGTTTATGATATGTAAATAGTAAAATTATATTTCAGTTTGACCCACTCTGGCCATTATGGTTCTTAATATTATTGTAGTCTCTCTTGAGTTTCATTAACTTTTCCCTGCACTACGAAAACATTTTTCATTTCTCCTGGTCCCATGACCAATCAGTGAAGTGGATGCATAGGCTAGTAAGCAGGGCCACCGATGGCGCTGGATTAAAAGCTATGGCACATTCACCGGTGGGGACGAAACATCAATGATATCCTTTACATCGACTATGAGCTTAAAAGATGGGATGCGCTGTGTGGGAAGGGGTGTGAGCAGCTTGTACACGGGCTTGATTGATACTGCTAAATCATTCCTCCTGGCTCTGATTGGTTGTTTTTTATTGGTGTATTTCTGCAAATGGCAGTAGGACCACTGGGAGGAGCCAGTGGAGCTTGATTTTTTAAAAAGATTATCTGTCTAATATTCTACTGCCAGGACATAGTGACAGTTTTAACCAAAATGTAAAAGATAATTATATACAAAAGTTACCTAATGCAGCTTTAATAATTCAAATGATTGGAACCTTCATCGCTCTTGCAACTAATTATAAGGACTTTATATAACCAGTGGTCACTAGCCTCTGTTGTGTAAAGAATGCTGAAGCAACTATGGGGCCAAACTTAATTTAATCCTGACACACAGTTGTAAAATACTTTACTCCCCACAGATCTTCCAGCACACAAATATAAAAAAACAGAACATAGCATACATTAACTAAGAGACATATGTTAAAGTCAAAACATTAATTTCTTTATTTATTTAAAGAGTTTATTTTATAGAAATAGACACTTTACAAAATAGACAAACTAAAAAATCAGCAGTCTGATGAGTGCATTATGGCGCCTAATTTGCAGCACTTGTCCCTAGATGGGCTTTATGAGGACTCATACTCGTTCTCATCGTCTACCTCTTTATCTGAGTCTGGGTCGTGGGGGCAGCATACTTAGTAAAGACTCCCAGACTTCCCTCTCCCCAGACACCTCCTCCAGCTGCTGGAACACACCCTCTGGTATCCCTTGTTGTGAAGGGGGACCACCACCCTGGTCTGCCAGTTCAGAGGCACTGTCCCCGACTGCCACGCAATGTTGAAGAGGTGTGTCAGCCACGACAGCCCTACATTCAGAGATGTGAAGTTCTCAGGGAGGATCTCGTCCACCCCCGAACCCTTGCCACTGTGAAGCTTTTTGACTACCTCGGTAACTTCAGTATGGGTTATGATCGAGTCCGACTTCGAGTCCCCAGTCTCTGCTTCCACCAGGGAAGGTGTGACAGCCGGATTGAGGAGATCCTCAAGGTACTCCTTCCACCGCCCGACAATGTCCCCAGTCGAGGTCAGCAGCTCCCCACCCCTACTGCAAAACAGTATCTGCGAAGCACTGCTTCTCTCTCCTGAGGCGCCGAGCAGTTTGCTAGAATCGCTTCGAGGCTGACCGGTAGTCCTTCTTCATGGCCTCACCGAACTCCTTCAAGGCCTGAGTTTTTGCCTCTGTCACAGCCCGGGCCGTGGCACACTTGGCCTTACGATACCCGTCAACTGCCTCAGAAGTCCCACAAGCCAACCACAGCCAACAGGACTCCTTCTTCAGCTTGATGGCATCCCTTACTGCCGGTGTCCACCACTGGGTTCGGGGATTGTCACCGCAACAGGCACTGCAGACCTTACGGCCACAGCTAAGGGCAGCAGCATCGACAATGGAGGCGGAGAACATAGTCCACTCTGACTCAATGTCTCCAACCTCCTCCGGAATCTGGTCAAAGCTCTCCCAGAGGTAGGAGTTGATTAGATCCCTGGCCGAGGGCTCCGCCAGACCTTTCCAGCAGACCCTCACTATATGCTTGGGCCTGCGAAGTCTGTCCAGCTTTCTCCTCTTCCAGCTGATCTAACCCACCACCATGTGGTGATCATTGGACACCTTTGTCCCTCTATTCCCCCGAGTGTCCAAGACATGCGGCCAATGGTCCGAAGACACAATTACAAAATTGATCATCGACTTCCTGCCTAAGGTGTCCTGGTGCCAATGCACTGATTCAATTCAATTCAAATCAATTCGGTTTTTTTATATAGTGCCAATTCACAACACATGTCATCTCAAGCACTTTACAAAGTCAATTCAAACAAATAATACAGATTTCAAGCCGGGTACATACATTCTAATCAATCCCAACTATCAAACAGTACTGTCAGATTCAGTTTATTATTCAGATTGGTTAAAAGGCGACCGACTGGGGGTTTGAGAGAACAGAGCAGAGACACAAAAAGAACACAGAATACCTAATTAAGCTGTACTTTCTATAGGAATGAAAAGTGAAACATCAATGGTTACAGCTCCTTCATCTAGGAGAGAAAGGCAGCTAAGCAGATGAATTCGGAGCCAGTTTTCAAGTATGTATGAAAAGAGAGCACATACAGTAAGTCACAGTAGAAGCTCAGCCAGTGAGACAGGGTTAAAGCACCCTTATACTTGAACATGGTGTTCGGTATGGACAATCCATGACTGGCACAAAGGTCTAACAAATGAAACACCACTCGGGTTTAGATCGGGGTGGCCATTCGTCTCAATCACACCCCACCAGGCTTCACTGTCGTTTCCCAAGTGGGTGTTAAAGTCCCCCAGCAGAATGACGGAGTCCCCAAGACAGGCACTATCCAGCACCCCCAATGGTGACGTCAACAAGGCCAAGTGCTCCGCACCACTGCTCCGCCTGTAGGTGGAAACAACGGTCAGAGACCTCTCCCTGACCCAAAAGCGCAGTGATGCGACCCTCTTATCCACCAGTGTAAACCCCAACGCGAGACACCTGAGCTGGGGGGCAACAACCAAACCCACTCCAGCCCACCGCCTCTTCCCACGGGCCACTTCAGAGTAAAAGAGAGTCCAGCCTCTCTCAAGGAGCTGGGTTCCAGAGCCCATGCTGAGCGTGGAGGTGAGCCCAACTATTTCGAGCCGATATCTCTCGACCTCCCTCACAAGATCAGGCTCATTCCCCCCAGTGAGGTGACATTCCACAATTCAGTTTAAGCATGCAGAGGTCAGGTCATCGAGGTCTCCACCTTCATCCACTTACAGGTGGAGCACTACTGTTGGTGAAAGATCTCTTTAAAGGGACCTTCAGTTTATTGTAATCTGTCTGATTTTCTAGAGAAGCATTGTATGCATAAATGTGTTGGAGATTTTACTGATCTTTATGACCACACTGGTAAAATAAATCCATTAACTGATTTAAGAAAAGATTGCTTTAGAGCTTTTTAAAAATTAATTTGGAATAAGCTACTGGCATTCCCTGAAATTCTTATGATTGACTGACCATAATGACCAGTAGCGAAGGGCTCCTAGCTTTTTTTGTTCAGCTGTACAATTTTGGGCATTAAATGGATTATGATTTTTGTTATTTCAGTGCACAATACATAAAAACTTAAATGAACTAAAACACACTTAGAAATCAAGTGATTTTGGTAATTAACCTTTGAAACGACAAAGTGAAATGAAAGTTATACCTCATGAAGGGGGCTGAGAGAAAGCTGAATGTTTGCTCAACACATAATGTTTTTCATTTAGATTTTTTTACATATTTATTTAAATGTAGCAGATGCTACCAAAAGGTTGGAATGCTCAGTTCCTCCTTGTAGTTTTCTCGTTTTATTATCATTCAGGGTTCCTATGTCAATGATGGGAAGGGCAATGTCTAGTGTGAACTTTAACAATATTTCACTGTATGTGCTCCAGGTACATTAAACCAAATGAACTGGGCCAAGAAGTTTCCTTTGTGCAGCAGTGCCAAGCAGTCTCCCATCAACATCAACGAGAACCTGGCTCCAGCGAAGCTGCAGTACCAGAAGCTGAGATTTGATGGTTGGGAGGGCCTGACAACTGACAGCACAATAATCAAGAATGATGGCAAAACAGGTATGAGCAGTCATAAATGAAGTGATCTCTAAACAAGACAAAGAACCAGACAGAGAGGATGTGTTGTAGATGCATTATTTGCACAAGTTCAAGTGGCGGTTTTGTGTAGTCAGCTGCAATTTAAGACATACAGGTGGCCTGATGGTGGAACCAACAGGTATGTGAGGGTATCCACATACATTGTGCAATCCTGTACTATTTTGTAAAGTGTACATCCCAATATTCTATGTAATAACACTATGCGACAACCAAAATGCAACCCATGTCAAACTATACAATACATACTATAGACATAATTTTAGGCATTTAGTATGTAAATTAAATAAATTAACAATAATTGTTCATAACTTTGAAAATAGAAAAATCATTTAAATGTGGTTTTAGGTAAGTGTGAAATATGCATCTACAGGTATTAGCCTGATTTGGAGCACACAGTTGTCTCTTTGAGGTTAAATTGAATTTAGAACATGAACTCCATTGTATTCAGCTGCAAACATACCTAATGCAAGGTCACATCTTTGTTTTTTCTACTGTTAGTGGCAGTCAATGTGGATGGAGAGTTCTATGTCAGTGGAGGAGGTCTCAGGTCAAAGTTCAAAGTGGGGCGCATCACCTTCCACTGGGGGCGCTGCAATGCCTCTTTAGATGGTTCGGAGCATAGTCTGGAAGGAGTAAAATATCCTCTAGAGGTAACTTGTTATTTATAAAGACTGGCATGTCCTATGTTACAGACTGTACACATGGTGAGGTGAATGACCCGAATCAGTGTCAGTCCTACTATTTTTGGAAGTAGCAATTTGTTAAAGTCTCTATTTTCTATAAAACTATTTACTAATGCGTATTGGTGTATAAATACATGTATTTGTGAGTGCGATTTGGTCAGTGTGGCTCTAGTGTAAATGCTCTGAGTGGCAGGTATTGCAGCTACTGATAGAATACTATTTGTTTGAATTTTAAAATGCATTTTATTCTTCACCATACCCTCATACACATTTTTGTCAGAACTGTGTTTTTAAACATTTCATGTCTGTTAAATATGTTAATGTTTTTGAGTTTTAACATTTTCTCATATGGCAAACTTCAAATAATGACTAAAAACCATCTCTGTATCTGTTAATATTCCTGCAAATAAACTGTTGATGTAAAAGAAGCATTCATAAAATATTTGTATATATGTTTCTTCAATATAAAGCAGCTTAACAGTCTGTTACAATGACCTGGAGAAGAGAGAAATTCTGTCTGTGGATTTTATGCTTTAAGTAAATCTTTGTGGTGTCCAAAATGTCTTGCCTCTCTGTATACTCATCCTGTTAGGGTTGAGTATACAGAGAAGTTAGGGTCCGAAAGAAACAATGTTGATGCCAGTAATAACTTGCTGTTTTAACAGATTTTGCTTTTCTCCTAGATGCAGATCTACTGTTATGAGGCCAGTCAGTTTGACTCTTTAGAAGAAGCGATCCAGGCCAGAGGCAGAATCACGGCACTAGCTGTGTTGTTTGAGGTTTGTTTGGAAGTGTTGAATTTAAAGAAAGACGATCACACTGAAATTGTTTAGTGTTTTTATCCGGTGACATTTTTAAAGCATATATGTAACAACAAAAGGGACTCTGGCCCTTTATTTTACAAAGGTATCAGTCATGAGTAGAAAATAAAAAGAATATACCCAATTATGAATCAAAATTAAGGCCATTTTGTCATTTACTGACTAATAAAATCAGTTACTTGATGAACAATTTTAACCAGGATCAAGATTTGAAACATGCGTAAATTTTTTATTGATTAAAAAAACAGTCAAACTAAAACTTAGAACCGTAGTTAGCTAACTTAAACTGCTAAAATAGTGCATGACTTAACTTAATGCATGTTTTTAGAAATACAAAATTTATGCAAAGATTTGCCAGTACACCAATAGTTAAACCAGAAAATGTGTTGGTCAAATTATCGGTATAAATTGGGATGATACGTTTTCCTCTGATCTGAACTGATGGTGTAAAACATTTACTAACAAAATGAAAGATGGACAAATTTGATGTGTGGAAGTGTTTAGATAAAATTTAGATCAAAAGTAATCTACCCTGGTTCAATTTAAAGTTAAAGAAGCTAATGAAAACCAGAGATGCTGCTTTGATGGAGGCTTCATGTCTGATCTGTGTTTTTCAAAAGGTCTAAGCAAGCAAATGACCAATAAACTGATACAGAAAACATGGATAATCTAACGAGGAGAAACTCAAAACGTGGAGGGGACCTAAAACTAAACCTACAGGGGGAGCTTTTATTCGGAGGTCACTGTGATGTTGCTTCTGTTCTTAGTAATTATTTCCTTGTAAACTGTAAACTAGGCAAAACATTCTCAACAAGGAAACTGGAAGTTCTTCCTTTAGACAGAGCACAACAAATTTCCAGCTGGTTGAGGCAAATTTTTTGCAAGTACAAAATATCATTGGCAAAGGTATTGTCAATTTGACAAAACTTTTGTTAAGTCACATAAATTTATCTTTGTCCTAACCTATTACTCATTTCATCAATTTATCTTCTAAATCCAGTGACTATCCGAAACGAGCCAAAGTCTCAGCTGTTTTTAACCGTCTTGGAACCACTACCTACAGACCTATAAGCACATTACTAGTAACCTGAAAGGTTGTTGAATGGTGTCACCTAGAACTACACCTCAAGCAGTTTTAGAACTAATTAACATGGCAAATGAAATTGAGGTTTGATTGAGGAGTAGATGTTGCTGGATTGCTAAATCCAAAGCATTGCGTCCTTGAATAGATCAATAGAAGACAGTGCCTGATGATGTGAAGAGCTATATCTCCGTCAGTTCCTTCAAATCTAATCTGCAGAGTCTGTTAAAGACCACTTAGTGTTTTAGTTACTGATTATTTTGTTATTACAGAAATGTGTGTGTGCTGTCTTGTTCTTTATGGAGAGCCGTTTCATTCAAAATTAAATAAATAAATAAATACTGCTACTGATAAATTATTAATAAATATTCCATGAAATAAATAAATATCCCTATGAAATAAAACTAAATAATTATGTTAAAAGAAATTTTCATCTTATTTTATTTAATTAATTTCAAGATTTATGTAATTTACTTAAAGAATCCCCTGGTTCCCTCCCCTGGCTCTCTCCCCTGGCTCCGGCCGTAGAAGCCTGCCACGGCGGTTGCCGCTGTTTTTGTGGAAGCTGTTTGTGCAATAAGTCTTCGTCATCCTTTCAGCACGTCATTCATACACACACATAGTGCTATTTATTTCCCATCTCAAGTAAATTCATCCACCTTATGTTTTGGGTCTAACGCTGTTTATTAAATAATAACCAACAATGAGATCATCATTTGAACGTAATTATTGACTAACAGGCAATAGTAACAATAACGACATCCCGTTTGCCGATAATCAGCATTGGCTTTCACAAAAACAGCGGCGGCCGCCACAGATAAAACTCCGCCCCCTCATTTGAATATAAGAACATGAAATAAAAAGAGCTTAAAATGAAAAACGGGGTTAAGTAAAAGTCACTCAAATACATAAGGTAGCTTTACAAAATAAAAGTGTCACAAAATAAAACTGCATTATGAAATAAATAAATAAATACATTTTTAAGTAAATTAAATAAATCTTAAAATGAATTGAATAAAATAAGATGAAAATTTCTTTTAAGATAATTATTTTGTTTTATTTCATGTGGATATTTGTTTATTTCATGGAATATTTATTAATAATTTATCAATAGCAGTATTTATTTATTTATTTAATTTTGAATGAAACAGCTCTCCATAGTTCTTGGCATGTTTATTTTTGTATATTTCATTCATTGTTCTTATTTTTATTCTTAACTGTTCTTAAGCATTCTAAATATTCTAACCAGCGGAGTGACTGCAAGTGAATAGGTTTAAAACTAAAAGGTATATAGTCATGGAGACTGCTGCTACAGACATTTTGGAAAGAATGGGTCGCTCTCAGGAGCTCAGTGAATTTCAGTGTGGTACCTTGATAGGATGGTGCATGAGTAATAACTCCAGCTGGGAAGTTCCCTTCCAAATAAAAATCTTACAGTACGCTGTTTGTAGTATTATAACAATGTGGAAGTGTATAATCAGAGAGTTGAATGAGTGCATGTTGAGGTGCACAGAGACAAATGTAGTTGTGTCAAGAACCCCACCACTGGACTCTAGAGCAGTGGAGATGAGTTTTACTGGACAAGTCATGCTTGTATTTTTGTAAAGTTTGGTGTAGGGAAGAATGTGGTGATGGGGCTGTTTCTCATGAGTTGAGCACAACCCCTTAGTTCTAGTGAAATGCTTCAGCACACTAAGACATTTTGAACAATTTCATGCTCCCAGCTTTGTGGGAACAGTTTTGTGATGGTACTTTCCTGTTGAAACATGACTCTGCATCTGTGCACAAAGGAAGGTCCAAACGGATATGGATGAGCTTTTCATCCAACATCAGTGTCTGACCTCACAAGTATGGCAAGAATGGTCAAATATTAGCATAAACACACTTGTAAACCTTGTGGAAAGCCTTCCTAGAGGATTTGAAACTGTTGTAGCTGCAAAGGGTGACATTAAACATGGATTAACAGTGGGATGTTTTGTGGGAGCAAATGAACAAATAAAATATATTGCATGTTTTTTAATTTTGTGAGCTCACACCTTGTACACAGAGCACTGATGAAAGAAAAGAGCGTGTTTAGTTAAGGGCTTCTTAACTACTGACTGAGCTTTTTCTGTAACTAATTATATGTGCTCTCTTTCAGACTCTAACCTTGAAAACTGGCTCAGAGTTTATCTGTTCTTTCTCTCTAGATGAAACTACTTAAGGAGCTACATCCATTAACATTTACTTTTCCTTCCCATAGAAAGTACCCCTGGATCAGTGCTTCTTTGTTCTCTTTGTGTCTCTGCTCTGTTCTCTCTAACCCCCAGTCGGTCGTGGCAGATGGCCGCTCACACTGAGCCTGGTTCTCTTTCAACATTCGTTTCGGTATCTCACTATGGGACACGCCTCCAGCACCTGTCCCCCAGAAGCTCTATTACATTACACCAGTCTTGACTGGCAGGCGGAGTGACGTCTACTCCCATGGGAGGGACTCCCAGTATAAAAGCTGACGTCACGTAGATGATCTTCAGTCTAACACCTCTTCTCGCTCCCAGAAGCATCTCTCAGACGGTCATTACAGTAACTTGAGTTAGCTTAACTGTTCACAGAGCGAGCTAACAACTCGGTCGCCGCACGCTTCTCAATATCTGTGCTCGACTGTTCTGAGTCTCCTCCAATGCTGGTCTGTCACCAAACAGCTGCGCTGCAACTGGTCACCAAACTAGCTGCACTCTTAGCGGAGCTTACGTGTAACTTGCACTCGTTCTCACCATGAACAGAGTCAAACCACCATCTAGAACCTGCACATGTGGCAACCTTATAGCTGGGCTGGGGCAGATGCCCACTCTGTCTGCGCTTCGTGTCGGGGACTGCAACATGCCCAGGACGCATAAGCATCACCGGCGAGCTGCGAGCACTGTGCACGGCTCTCCCTCAAATCTCGTCGGCGCAGGCTAGCACGCCAAGCTAGCACGCCAAGCTAGCCTGTCGGAGGTTAATCCTATGATGGGGGTAGCCAATCCCCCGCCACCGGAGCTTCCTGGTACTGATGAGAGAGAGCCTACCTTGGCTGGAGCCAGTTGGGGTGATCAGCTCGACACTGTCGCGCCACTGACTGACCCGGAGGAAGACGAGGCCGCACTTCCAGGTTTCAACACCTTTGCTAGTGCCGAGTCCGAATCTGAAGTGGAGTCCATCAGTCTCGGGTCTGACGACGACGAGCTGGACTGCGGGCCTTATGCAGTCCCGTCGGCTGCAAACCCCTCGGTGATGGATGACACCAGACGCTGCGGTTCCCCAAACCCGACGGCAACTGACCTGCACGATGTCTGCAGAAGGGCAGCAAAGATGCTGGGCATCGAATGGCCGGAAACCCTCACCGAAACTACCACATCTCGATATGAGGGGAAGCGGCTTCCGAGAGCCAAATCTTCCAGCAGATAGCTGTTGCCGGTCTTTCCCGAGTGCCTCGAGGAGGAAACCCGGTCCTGGAGCAATCCTCTCACCGCCGAGATCCCCGCCCTGGGAGGGTCGGCACTGGACTGGACGGGCATGGGGGCCGGTGGCTTTTCACATCTGCCTCCCATAGAACCTCTGCTGGCATCTCACCTGCACCCATCGCAGAAGTCAGCCATGACAGCGGCATGACCCACCTATCCCTTCAAAGCTGATTCTTTTCAGTCCGCTCTGAATGAGAAAAGCTACAAGGCGGTGGCTGCATCTGTTAAAGCTTTAAACGCTTCATCTCTTCTCCTCGCTTACCAGGCGGAGTTACAGGAGCAGATGACTGCCACACCGATGGCCGATTTGTGGGACGAGTTGTGCGTGGTGACGGACCTATGCCTGCGTCTCCACAGAAGCGCTGTCCAAGCCTCCGGGAGAGCCATGGCCCTGATGGTCACTCAGGAGAGAGCTAGATGGCTGAACCTGTCCTGAACCAGCTCCTCGACACCCCCGTGGATCCGAAGAGCTTATTCGGCCCCACCGTGGCAGCCATGCAAAAACGCTGTGAGGAAAAAAAGAGGGAAGGTGAAGCGCTAAAGCTGTTTCTGCCCAGAAAAGCGCAGCCTCCTCCCCCCACAGCACCCCGTGCGCCGTTTGCTCAAGCGGCGGCTCGACCGGCCTACCGCATCCCCAAACGCCAGCCTCAGCCGCACTCAGCGGACCGTGGGAAACAGACAGAGCTCAAAGGTGCTTGGGGAAAGAAGCCATTCGCTCCCCCGGCAACACCGGGAAACCAAGCGACCCCTCCCGCTACTGTGAGCGCAAAGAAAAAAAGGCGCGCTACCTAGGGAGTCGTCTTCGGGGTGGGAGAGCAGGATCTGCCAGACACCTGCACCCCCACTACCAGGACGCGTCCTGTCCCAGTTCGAGTTCAGAACGCCACGTTCAAGGCAACTCAAACGGCCTGCAGAGCCGACGTTGGAGCTCATCGTTCAGAGCCGACCGAAGCGGAGGAAGATCACAGCCACCGAGAGCTGGAGCCTCAGCTGTGGCCAGAAAGCACACACCAATGCACAAACACATGCCAGTGTCTAAAAACACGACCTTCCCCCTTCACAACATGTTCAATAAAGTTGTTTTCTGACACGCATCCAGGCCTGGAGCCGAGGGCGCTGCCACAACAGAAAAACATGAGAAATATGTTAAAAATAAAACACAGACTGGACGTGGCCATTCAGCTGCACATGAGGCCACAAGGGGGAGCTCTTGCTCCACCCTTGCCACAGCTGCACATGAGGCCTCAAGGGGGAGCTCTCACCCTACCTCTAGCACAGCAGGCTGCTTTTTCTGTAGAAGAAGCAGACCTGGGGCAAGCGCAGCTAGCAGTTGTAGCGGAACAGCAGATCCCTCAGCCGGTGTTGCGCAGTGTTTACACGGAAGCACCTTTAGGTCCACTGGCAAACAACACTCAGCTGTGGCGAGCGTGTGGAGCGTCAGATTGGGTGATAAAGACTGTATCCAAGGGATACAGGCTCCAATTTGTGACAGCCCCACCCCGTTTCAAGGGCATAGTACAGTCATACGCCTGGGGAGAGTCCGCTCGCGTCCTGCAGGAGGAAATAATTTCCCTGCAGCACAAAATAGCTGTTCGGCTGGTACCGCAGGAGCAAAGCAGAGACGGGTTTTACTCCAGATACTTTCTCGTGCCGAAAAGGGGCGGGGGTCTGCGACCGATATTGGATCTGCGGGCTCTGAACAAATATCTGAGACGGTATTCGTTCAAGATGCTAACACACGCAGCTCTGATAAGGTTTGTGCGTCAAGGAGACTGGTTTATCTCCATAGACTTGAAAGACGCATATTTCCATATCCCTATATACCCCCCTCACAGAAAATACCTCAGATTTGCGTTTCAGGGAAAGATATACGAACACACGAGGGCTCTCACTGAGCCCTCGTGTGTTCGTGAAATGCACCGAGGCAGCCATCGCGCCTCTTAGGGAAAGGGGGATGCGTCTGGCGACGTATATAGACGATTGGCTGATTGCAGAGGAGCTCATGACGCACGCCGAGGTGCTTACTTTACATCTGACGGCTCTGGGATTCATAATAAACTGGGAAAAGAGCATCTTAACCCCAGTACAAACAATCACCTTCATTGGTCTGTCACTGAATTCAGTCGAGTTCAGAGCGCGCCTCTCAGCAGACCGAGTAAAAGCCTTTCAGGCTTGTCTGGCACTCTTTCGCAGAGGCACACAGGTGAAATTCAGGTTATGCCTCAGACTGCTGGGTCTGATGGCGTCTGCGCTGGCGGTCATCACACTCGGCCGTCTACACATGCTCCCGTTTCAGAGGTGGGTGGCGTCACTCAGCTTGACCCCCACACCCCATGCTCACCGCAACGTCCTGGTTTCTCTCATATGTGCACGAGCGCTGAGCCCATGGAAGTGCCCCAGTTTTCTCAACACCGGCGTTACCATGGGAACCATCCTGAGGAGGAAGGTAATTACCACAGACGCCTCGCTGACAGGCTGGGGAGCCACTCACGAGGGGATGATGGTAAACTGCGTTTGGAGTCCACAAACACAGACAGCCCACATAAATTGTCTGGAACTCCTGGCCGTGATGCTGGCGCTGAGACACTTTCTGCCCTTTATCAAAGGGCACCATGTTTTGGTCAGAACGGACAACACGACAGTGGTTGCTTACATCAACAGACAGGGGGGTCTGCACTCACGTCATTTACACGAGCTGGCATACAGACTGATAATCTGGACCAGCTCACACTTGCTGTCGCTAAGAGCGACTCATGTGCCAGGGGTGATGAACAGAGACGCGGATCTGCTGTCGAGGGGCAATCCCCGCTACAAAGAGTGGAAACTCCACAGCGAGGTGATGTCCCAGATATGGAGGAGGTACGGCCGAGCGGAGGTCGACCTCTTCACATCAGGGGAACGCTCAGTGTCCGATGTTTTTCTCACTGACAGAGCGACAGGCTCCGCTTGGTCTGGATACGCTAGCGCACGAATAGCCGCCGGTCCTACTGTACGCCTTTCCCCCGCTGGAACTGATCATTCCTACTCTCGCCAGGGTGCGAGAGGGAAAACACTCACTCATTCTGATAGCTCCCCGCTGGCCAGGGAAACACTGGCTAGCAGAGATTTTTCAGATGCTACACGGCGAACCATGGCAGCTTCCCCTCCGCAGAAATCTCCTGACGCAGGCATGCGGAGAAATATTTCATCCGCATCCGGAGTGCATGGCCCTATGGGCCTGGCCTGTGCGGGGTTAAATCTGGCTGCCAGTGGGCTTCCCCAGAACGTTATTGACACAATTCAAAATGCAAGGGCCGTTTTCACGCGTAGCGCGTATGAGGGTAAATGGCAGGCATTCGTGGGTTGGTGCGCAAAACCTATGGTGAGCGTAATGCAAAGCTCTGTGTCGGACGTCTTAACTTTTCTGCAGGCACTGTCAGATAAAGGCTTGGCTTTTTCCACTGTGAAGGTGTACCTGGCTGCTATTTCAGCCTGTCACGTTGGTTTTGGTGATAAAACAGTGGGGCAGCACCCCCTGGTGTGTCAGTTCATGAAGGGTGCACGACGGCTCCGTCCAGTGTCGAGGAGCCTCACTCCTTCATGGGATTTACCTATGGTACTCGATGCGTTGTCACGTGCACCGTTTGAACCGTTGCAGCAGGTTGAGCTCAAAGTGCTCTAGTTTAAAACGGCCTTATTAATTGCTCTGGTTTCTGCTAAGCGTGTGAGTGACATTCAAGCGCTCTCAATTAACCCGTCCTGCATGCAGTTTCTGGGTGAGTCAAGGGTTTTACTGAAACCTAATCCTGCCTTTATACCTAAGGTTGCTACGGCTCTGCCATGCCGTGCCCTTGAATTAATGGCTTTCTACCCACCACCATTCTCCTCTCAGGAGCATGAACGACTGCATACGCTCTGCCCAGTACGAGCTATGTGGTTATATGTGAAAAAAACTGCGGATTTTCGCAAATCAGAGCAGCTGTTTGTGTCTTGGGCTTCATCACATAAAGGAAAGCCTCTCACAAAGCAACGTCTTTCGCATTGGGTAGTGGGGGCTATTATTATGGCTTATGAGAGCAGAGGCCTTGCACCCCCTGCAGGTCTGCGGGCTCACTCCACTCGTGGTTTGGCTTCATCCTGGACATTGTTCCAGGGTATACCTGTGGAGGAAATATGTGAGGCTGCCAGCTGGATGACCCCTCACACCTTCACTAGGTTCTATAAACTGGATGTCACCAGGCCCACACTGGCTCACACGGTCCTGGGTGTGGGTTCCACATTGCCATGACTGCAGGATGCATCTGTTGGTCTTCGAGTGAGCTTATCTGGCAATACGGGAGCAGAAATATCCCATAGTGAGATACCGAAACGAATGTTGAAAGAGAACTTTAGGTTAAGGATTTAACCCCGGTTCTCTGAAACATGAGTGAGGTATCTCACCAGATCACCCTCCTTGCAGGGAGCGAGGAAGAGGTGTGCTTTCTAAACTGAAGATCATCTACGTGACGTCGGCTTTTATACTGGGAGGAAGTCCCTCCCATGGGAGCAGAGGTCACTCCGCCTGCCAGTCAAGACTGGCATAATGTAATAGAGCTTCTGGGGGACAGGCGCTGGAGGCGTGTCCCATAGTGAGATACCTCACTCATGTTTCAGAGAACCGGGGTTAAATCCTTAACCTAAAGTTCTGCTGGAGGTTTCTTCCTGTTAAAAGGAAGTTTTTCATCTACATGCATGCTCAGTATGGGGGATTGCTGCAAAGTCAACGCCAGTGACTGTCCACTGTCTCTACATGCTCATTAGAGGCTGACATTTTTTCGGGAATCCCACGGGTCACAGGATTCCCATGGGAATCCCGCGGGATGGGAGACAGCATTAGTAAAGATCACGTGATTGGGACGGTACAGGATAAAAAATGAACGGGAGCAGACAGGAGCGGGAGCTATTCAATAGGGGGGAAAACAAACTAGGATCACTTGTCTTTGGAAATGTAAAACTGAGACTTTGTTATAAACTTTAAGAAATAAAAAACTTGGATCGACACTGCCATTGTGTAGTTTTTTTCCAAGAAGCATATACTATAATGCGACTCAAACGAACTACATGACCCACAAGCCAACAGTGCTTCTGATCGATGTTTTCCACCTGCGTTCAGAATGGAGGGAGCAAACGCAGGTGGAGAACTAGACGTGGTAAAATTGGATTTGCAACGTAAAGTCAGAAGTAAGGACTTATCTATTGAACTCATAGAGGTGACAGGAAAGTCACAAATATTACCGAACTTCAGGAGAGTTGAATGTAGCGGTGTTAACACGCAGTAAGCTGCTTGTAAAACATGTTTAGTCGTAATCAAGTACACCAGTGATTAAGCCACACTTGTTAGGCAAATTCTGGAATTGAATCAGCCCTGCATCTCTTCGTCAAACCAAAAGTACCGTCACGAGTCAAGTCTCATCTAACCAACAAAACTGCTGCATGCGCACTAAAGATTTAAGAGCCTTTGCCACAGTAGAGGGGAAAGGTACGGAGCCCGCGAGGGGACGTGGGGGATTTTGTTTTGCGTCCCCACGCAATACTTTTGCGTTTGCTCGCTAAAGTTGTTAATCGCCTTGAGAAAGCTGTGCATTTTGGAACAGCAGCACATTTGACAAACTGCTCACAAAACAAACAGCACTGATATGGCATTGGTATGGTTTATTTGTCATATGCAAGTTAATACCAGTCAACAATGTGATTAAATGCTTAGGAGAAGAAGAACCGTTCAAATCACGATAAAAACAAAAGCACTAATGGCGTGCAAAAAAAAGTACACATCATGCAACAGTAATAAGCAAATAAAGTGTCACAGATGTGGTTTCGTGCAGTATTATTGTCCAGAGTTCAGTAGTTTGACAGCATGTGGATAATAACTGTCTTTAAGTCTGTGAACCATTGAGATCAGGGACGTGCACAGATAGACGCTAGGTGGTGCTTGAGCATCTGCCCTGTTATCCTATGGACAAAAAAGTGCCCCCCTGAAATCTTTTTTTTTTTAACAGTGTATAGTGTGGGGCCCAAGGTAACATCCGAATTTAAAGGCCTATACCCACGTTTTGAAATTTTGATCGACAACTACCCCCCTTCCAACACACATCCGTGTCCCGCCTCGTGTGTCTCTCAGCTTAGACGGGCTGCGAGCAGAGCGGAGAGGTGGATGTGTGCTGGTGCAGCTTACCTCTTCTCTCCTCCCCTCCGCCGTCAGATAGAGCCCTGCCCTGCCGACAGGCCGGCTAACCATCCAGGAAACAAACAAAACGAATATACTTGCTTCCTAAACTTCAGATGAAAAAGTTAAAACTTCACTTGCCTCCATTTTATCTAAACAGAACAGGCCAATGAATGGCCTACCTTTACACGCTATGTCTTCTATGGCCGCCATCAGGCGCCAGGGGAATGTCTACGATTTAACTCTTAGATTAAATTAGAAGAAATAAATAGATTCAAATCTATCTCATAGATGTCGGTACTACATTTGCTATAATGGTCCCTGCTGACTTCTGTTTGACTCATGTTTTTTTAATTGCAAATACGACCAAATGAGTTGGTTAACATTACAATTCATACACTAGGCTTCTAAAAATACCTGTAATAAAGTTCAGTAAATGTGGAGCATATAGGCTATTTTCTACTTCTGTGTGTGTAAAAACTATGATGTAATCAGAGTATTTTAATTTCTAAATAGCAGACATCAGTTCTCAGGACTTGTAATCTCATTAATTTTAATTCTCTAAGAATAATTTCTGTCATATCACACTGGCTACATGCAGAAGTATAGATGATTCCTCTTATGATCATTCTCAGTCTTCATTTTGACTATAAAGATTTTATAACTCATTTTCTGGGTGTAGTTGTTTTACACTGTAGAATGGTCACTGGTTTTACTCACTTTCTGAGATAACTCATTTAGTGTGACCTACCTGGTAAATTTGGTAATGTTTCCCTGCTTTGCTACAACAAAAAGGTATTTGGTGCAGAAGATATTTTTGATAAATAAAAGAATATATGCCCCTAGTCCAAGACAAACACGTGCTCAGTGTGTAAGAAGAAAGAAATTTGACTCAGGAAGTTCAGGTTAAAGGCTGGTTGTGAGTCAGTAATCTAACATTTAATCAATCTAATTTGTTGCCTTAGTAATCTTAAGAATTTTGTTAAATGCATTCTTGTTTTGAGTTTTTTTTCCTTGGTGGTCATTTCCCGAGATCCCACAGGATACAGCTTGTTTTGTCGGTGCTTTGTAATACATATAAATTATGTTCATGCTGTGCCTGTAATAAATCTTACACTACCAAGGCAGCCGACAGCTCCATGTTCTGCACAAGGTGCCCTTTTTTCCACTCAAGCACTTGCCCCCAAAATTTCTGTGCACGCCACTGATTGAGATACAGTTTGCAAATTGTGAAGGTAATGCCTTTTTGCACTTTTGTTAACCAAGTACTGTTCTCTTGCTAAGTGAATTTTACTTTCGTTTCAGCAATTTGAAACATTAAAAGTAATGTCATTGTTCAAAGAAAACAATCACTTAATAAATGAGTAAAATACAACTATGTACATTTTGTTTATTCAGCTAAGATAGGCATGGTCTGTTTCCATGTTTGATATTTTATTATTTCTTCATTATTATTCTTTATACTTTAACTGGCCTTTACTACAGCTAAAAACAGGGACCTAACTGGTCCTTCAAACAAAGAAATTCCCAAAAGACTAAGTGAAGAAAACAAAAATGGGAGTGGCACAGGAGTGGGAGTCGTTCTAAATGGGAGCAGGATGGGAGTGGGAGTCAATTTACCAGGAGTGGGATGGGACAGGAATTTTTTTTTTAAGCTGGCCTGGGATTGGGATGGAACAAGAAATTTTTCTGTGGGAGCGGAATGGGACAGGAGAGAAAATCCACTCCCGTGTCACCCTCTGATGCTCATCCAGGAGGAGGGAATGCTGCAAGTCACTGACTTGATGCAATCTGCTGGGTTTCCTTAGACAGAAAAACTTTTTATCCAATTTGAATAAACAACTAACTCTGACTGCACTGTTCAATGGTTAGGACTAATTGGAATGTACAGGCGTTGGACAATGAAACTGAAACACCTGTCATTGTAGTGTGGGAGGTTTCATGGCTAAATTGGACCAGCCTGGTAGCCAGTCTTCATTGATTGCACATTGCACCAGTAAGAGCAGAGTGTGAAGGTTCAATTAGCAGGGTAAGAGCACAGTTTTGCTCAAAATATTGAAATGCACAAAATATTATGCGTGACATACCAGAGTTCAAAAGAGGAAAAATTGTTGGTGCACGTCTTGCTGGCGCATCTGTGACCAAGACAGCAAGTCTTTGTGATGTATCAAGAGCCACGGTATCCAGGGTAATGTCAGCATACCACCAAGAAGGACGAACCACATCCAACAGGATTAACTGTGGACGCAAGAGGCCAAACATCGGTTTCAATGGTGCAAGGAGGGCAAATCTTGGGCTGTGGACAATGTGAAACATGTATTGTTCTCTGATGAGTCCACCTTTACTGTTTTCCCCACATCCGGGGGAGTTACGGTGTGGAGAAGCCCCAAAGAAGCGTACCACCCAGACTGTTGCATGCCCAGAGTGAAGCATGGGGGTGGATTAGTGATGGTTTGGGCTGCCATATCATGGCATTCCCTTGGCCCAATACTTGTGCTAGATGGGCGCGTCACTGCCAAGGACTACCAAACCATTCTTGAGGACCATGTGCGTCCAATGGTTCAAACATTGTATCCTGAAGGCGGTGCCGTGTATCAGGATGACAATGCACCAACACACACAGCAAGGCTGGTGAAAGATTGGTTTGATGAACATGAAAGTGAAGTTTAACATCTCCTATGGGCTGCACAGTCACCAGATCTAAATATTATTGAGCCACTTTGGGGTGTTTTGGAGGAGCGAGTCAGGAAACGTTTTTCCTCCACCAGTATCACGTAGTGACCTGGCCACTATCCTGCAAGAAGAATGGCTTAAAATCCCTCTGACCACTGTGCAGGACTTGTATTTGTCATTCCCAAGACGAATTGACGCTGTATTGGCCGCAAAAGGAGGCCCTACACCATACTAATAAATTATTGTGGTCTAAAACCAGGTGTTTCAGTTTCATTGTCCGACCCCTGTATGTACCTGACTGTTGTGAAGTGCCTTGAGACAACATGTGTTGTGAATTAGCACTATACAAATAAAACTGAATTGAATTGAATTAAGTAATTAGTGCAGGAAAGGTAATTTCTGCTAAACCCAAGAGCCTTTTATGATAATTGTTGCACCAGCAGACCAGAGACAAGTGGCAGCATTGCATAATTTATTTTCACTACGGTGTAGCTTACCTAAAACACCTATAGGTCTTTAAATTGTGTATCAGGTCAGAACTGGTCCACATGGAGCAAACAATAATGATGGTTCAATTCAATTCAATTCATTTCAGTTTATTTATATAGCGCCAATTCACAACACATGTCGTCTCAAGGCACTTCACAAAAGTCAGGTACATGCATTACAATTAATCCGAATCATTGAACAGTGCAGTCAGATTCTGTTATTTATTCAAATTGGATAAAAAGTTTGTATATCTAAGGAAACCCAGCAGATTGCATCCAGTCAGTGACTTGCAGCATTCACTCCTCCCGGATGAGCATGTAGAGACAGTGGACAGTCACTGGCGTTGACTTTGCAGCAATCCCTCATACTGAGGATGCATGTAGCGACAGTGGAGAGGAAAAACTCCCTTTTAACAGGAAGAAACCTCCAGCAGAACCAGGCTCAGTGTGAGCGGCCATCTGCCACGACCGACTGGGGGTTTGAGAGAACCAGAGCAGAGACACAAAGAGAGCAAAGAAGCACTGATCCAGGAGTACTTTCTATGGAAGGAAAAGGTAAATGTTAATGGATGTAGCTCCTTTAGTCATTTCACCTAGAAAGAAAGAACAGATAAACTCTGAGCCACTTTTCAATGTTAGAGTCTGAAGAGAGCACATAGAGTTAGTTACAGTAAAAGCTCCGTCAGTAGCTATGTCTAGGAGAGAGAAAGGGTTAAACACTGAAAGACAGGGCCATGTGGATTATCGGTAGAGGGTGAGCATTAAGTTGTTGCCAACAGAAGCTCGGACGATGCCCCTCTCCAGAAAGTTGTCACAGGTAGACACAGAGTCAGGCCAGGTGTAGCTTCTAGGAAGAGAAAAGAGAGAAAACAAAGTTAAAAGCTGAAATAACAGCAAATAATACAAAATTGAAGAGTAGTGTGAGAAAGTAGCGAAGAGGGTGAAAGTGGTCATTATGTCCTCCAGCAGCCTAAGCCTATAGCAGCATAACTACAGAGATAGCTCAGGATAACCTAAGCCACTCTAACTATAAGCTTTATCAAAAAGGAAAGTTTTAAACCTAGCCTTAAAAGTAGACAGTTTGTCCATCTAGAGCCCACTGATGGCCATTTTTATACTAAAAACCACAACGATTGGGATACCTCTCTCTGTCAGATTGACCATAACCATTGGAAAAGAGAGGGGGTCATACAGGTAGCAGAAATGGAGGGTGTGTTTGCACCTGAACCGTAACTGAGCCGGTTTAGGCTAAACCTGACTCCCCCTTACTCCATCCAACAGGGAGGGCGGAAGGCTCCTTCCCTGATAAACTAAGCCACTCTAACTATAAGCTTTATCAAAAAGGAAAGTTTTAAGCCCAGCCTTAAAAGTAGACAGGGTGTCCGCCTCACGGACTAAAACTGGGAGCTGGTTCCACAGGAGAGGAGCCTGATAACTAAACGATCTGCCTCCCATTCTACTTCTAGAGACTTTAGGAACCACCAGTAAACCTGCAGTCTGAGAACGAAGTGCTCTGTTAGGAACGTATGGAACAATCAGATCTCTGATGTATGATGGAGCTAGATCATTAAGGGCTTTATATGTGAGGAGGAGAATTTTAAATTCTATTCTGGATTTAACAGGGAGCCAATGAAGGGAAGCTAAAGTAGGGGAAATATGATCTCTCTTTTTAATTTTCATCAGAACTCTTGCTGCAGCATTTTGAATCAGCTGAAGGCTTTTAACTGCATTTTGTGGACATCCTGATAGTAAAGAATTACAATAGTCCAGCCTTGAAGTAACAAATGCATGGACTAGTTTTTCAGCATCAATCCTGGACAGGATATTTCTAATTTTGGCAATGTTCCGGAGATGAAAGAAGGAAATCCTGGAAACCTGTTTAATATGGGATTTAAATGACATGTCCTGGTCAAAAAATAACACCAGGTTTTTTACTTTATTATCGGAGGTCAATTTAATGCCATCCAGGTTAAGTGATTGACTAAGCAGTTTTCTTTTTTAAAGACTCCGGTCCAAAGACGACAACTTCTGTCTTGTCTGAATTTAGAAGCAGAAAATTTAAAGACATCCAAGTTTTTATGTCTTCAAGACATGCTTGTAGTCTATCTAACTGGTTGGGCTCATCAGGATTTATGGATAAGTAAAGCTGAGTGTCATCAGCGTAACAGTGAAAATTTATTCTATGCTGCCTGATAATTTTACCTATTGGAAGCATATATATAGTAAAGAGAATTGGCCCAAGTACTGAACCCTGTGGTACTCCACAATTAACCCTGGAGTTTAAAGATGATTTATCCTTTACATGAACAAACTGGAATCTGTCAGACAAATAAGATTTAAACCAGCCTAGTGCTGTTCCCCTGGTCCCTACAGCATATTCCAGCCTTTCTAAGAGAATATTATGATCGACTGTATCAAATGCAGCACTGAGATCTAACAGAACCAGTACAGACACAAGTCCATTATCTGAGGCAAAATGGCAAAATGGCCATGGCAAAATATGGTTTAATGGGTTTCTTTCTTTAGTAGTACATTAACTGATGATTCTGTGTGTTTATATTAGTGGAAAAAGTTCAAATATCAGATGAATTTATGTTTTATTTTGTAAGGATAAAAAGCACATGATGCACATTGTTACATTAATCCGTGTGTTGTAATATTGTAATGATAGTATGACATGCTTGGGATTAATGCTCTCATGTTGCCTTCTTTCTTTAGTTTGAAAGCTACTTGATATGGTTTGTTTGGATTGATGATGGCTTCCTTTCTTTTCCTAGAACTTCCTCAGGCCATTTTGGCGTGTTCAAGCTGTTCTAGGACATGTTGGAGCACATTTTAGCAAAATGTCTCATTTAAAGCTGCAGCCTCTCTCTCAGTGTATATGCGTGTTTATCTTCACCTGCAGAATCAATTTAAACAAGGAACTGACATAAAAGTTGTTACATATTGTTCTCCCCATTACTTTGGTAGAAACCTGCTCTCTGCTGATTTTACCCTCACCGGCCACTTTATTAGGTACACTTGTCCAACTGCTCATTAACGCACATAAATCAGCAGCATCAACAGTAACTCAAATAGCCACTCGTTCCAACCAAGGCATGCAGAAGAGCATCTCTGAACGCGCAACACGTCGAACCTTGAGGCGGATGGGCTAAGGCAGCAGAAGACCACACTAAATATTTTCTTTACTCTAAACATACAGATCAGAATATATCACTTCATGCTGGAAGTTTTCATCCTATCCACCTCAAAACAGTTTACCTCTAAGTCAACTTATTAGACTTAAATAAATTAGTGAAATTTTAGAACAATACAAAAGAAGAGATTTTACAAAAATTTGATGAAATAAGTTACAAAGAGGAATGACTAAAATCTCCAAAAAACTGATTAACTTAAGAAGCGGGACTTTTTATTAAGAAACTTCCAAAACGTAAATCAAATCGTGTTTTTTGAACAACCCTTACACGAAAAAAAGGGAACATTATATAAATCATTTTTAAACATTGGCACATCATTCAAAGTCTCCCAAATTTACAAGAGATTTTTGAAGACCCACCAATAATAACTTACATCAGAGGTTGAAACTTGGGGGCAGGGTGGAGGGGTTATGGTTAGAGCTTTTCAGGTCCCTAGTACTCCAGAAACAACCCTGATAACTCTTAACCTACAACATGATTCGAAATGTAGGTCTCACATAAATTGCCAATACACAAAAATGTGAAATCATATAAACATCCTATTAGTGGCAAGATCATCAATTTAAAAAGCTTTATCACCTGAAAAACTGAAAATGATGAGCAGTAAAATCTAAATAGCAGAAACATACCGTCTTCTGAAGGAACGAAACCAAAGAGGTGGAAACATCAATTTTATCAGGAAACACAGAGGCATTCTTATCTGAACAGTTTCTTTTCTGAAGGGAAAATTTTGTATCTATCTTTTAATGAGTTTCTGTTAATGCTCCTAGTATGGTTTTAAATTGATTTTCTAATATAAAATTTATTCAAATTAAAATAACCATTTTAATAATAAAGTTAAATACTGTTATTTAGTGTTAAAGCTGTAAAGTTTTGTACTATGATTTTAATATTTTCTATAGTTCTTGTGATTCTATGTGTAATTTAGGTTTGTCTGCATTTACTGTGAACTTTAAAGAGTTAACTTCTTTTTTATGTTTGTGAGGATTACTCTTTAATTTTAAAGCGGTTCAGCCTATACAGGCTCCAGTTCAAAGAGCCAGCAAGCCTCATCTCCCTGAATACTGATTGGTCAACCTGTTGATCTGTGATTGCATGATTGGTTCATTTCTCTATAGAACAATTACTTCTACAACACCCTGATGAGGGCCACAATCCAACACATGTATAATTTTCCAAATTTTTAACAAAGTCTGAAAAGTGTGAAATGAAATTATTCCACAAATGCAAAAACCTCCTGGGTCCGAATTATGTACCCCCTGAAGCTTTTAGTCATTTGTTTTTTGCTGGATAACACTGGTTGTAGTTTTCGCTGACATGTTCCCTGAGGAACATCCGCCCGGTCTTCTTTGGCGAATATCTCAAGCTTATTTAGATTTGAAGGTTTTCTGGCATTAACTTTCATCTTTCATTTACTCCACAAATATTGAATGTCATTCAGGTCAGGGCTTTGAGCACCTCAGGGAGTAACGTCTAATTTGGTCTTTTGGAGGTAGTTATTTAACAGCAGCTGTGTATGTTTTGGGTCATTGTCATGTTGGAAGACAAAGTATCAGCCCAGACCCGGCTTTGCTGTTTTCTTTTGAAATTCTTTCTTCATGACTCCTTCCAAATGGATGAGATGGATTGAAGCCACATAGCCACAAATGATCAAATTACATGCATTAATTTTCAAAGAATCCTTCTCCCGGCTTTCTAGAGCATTCTTCTGTCTGTGAGAGAATTAGCTGAAGCGGGAAAACTTTAAGGAAACAGTGAAACTCAGATAACTTCATCGTAGCAACTCATGCCGTGAGATATTTTTAGATAATTAACAACCAAAAAAAGAAACAAATGTAGCATCTTTTTCTTGTGTCAACCATGAAGGGAGTCATATGCTGTTCTTTTCAAACGTGAGCCTGTTAGTGAAACCGTTTCTCAGTCACACAAGCAGAGACAGAGGTAAGTGCTCAGTTTATAAAACGACTACGGACAGTGTGAAAGTCCCCTACATCAAGCCTTGCCCAGCCTCTAGTTCTGTGTGCTCTTGGTCCTAGTGATTTTTACATAGCTTTTCTGACTTTTCACCTTAATGACTTTGGTGACCCAACCATTTCCCCCTATTAGTTCCTGGAAAGGTCTCTGTTTAACATACTTGACAGGGCTATTTCAGAAATGGAAAATAGATTTTTGCAGGAGAATGTTGACCAGATGAAAGCCATATCCTTGCCCCCAAATCTAGCACATTTCTAGATTTAACTCTGTTGTACCCACTGGTTGTGCTGGCTGGCTTAGTGACAGATAATGGTCATCAACAAATGAAATTGTTGTGGCAAAACAGATGTTGCTCAAGAAATATCCAAATAAAACAGACTTGACTAGTGTGTGTAAACACCTACATGATTACAAAGAGACCTTTCCTGAGTTGTCTAAATTGTATGTAACAGCCCTGGTAATTGGTGTATGTTCAGCATCATGTGAAAGCTCCTTCTCCACATTGTCACGGGTCCTAACCCCATACTGTCGCACCATGTTACACATGAGATAAAGGAATTTGGTGATCTTGGCCCATGAGAAGTTATTTACAAATATCATGGATATGGATGAAATTGTGAATTTTTGCACAGGGAAACAGGAGACTGTTGTTGTAGAGTGAGATGGGGAGAAAGGAGATTAGAGGGAGGTGAAAGGTCAGTGGAGTAGTTAGAAAGAAGGAAATTTTAGAGCAGTGAAGCTTAAAAAATAAGTTCTACTTGACATATGCTGTTTGTTAATTCTGCATGAGAAAATCGTTGGTGACTTTTATATATATATATATACACTGCTCACTACACTACATGTTCATCCGGGAGGAGTGAATGCTGCAAGTCACTGACTGGATGCAATCTGCTGGGTTTCCTTTCCTTAGATAGAAAAACTTTTTATCCAATATGAATAAATAACAGAATCTGGCTGCACTGTTCAATGATTAAGATTAATTGGAATGTATGTACCTGACTTTTGTGAAGTGCCTTGAGACGACATGTGTTGGGAATTGGCGCTATATAAATAAACTGAATTGAAACTGAATTGAATTGAATTGAATTGAATTGCTCAAAAAAAAATAAAGGGAACACTTAAACAACACAATATAAAGTAAATCAAACTTCTGTGAAATCAAACTGTCCACTTAGGAAGCAACACTGATTGACAATCAATTTCACCTGCTGTTGTGCAAATGGAAAAGACAACAGGGGGAAATCTTTGGCTGAATGCAAATGTGTTCCACACTTTTCAGAGTTTTGTTTGGGTTGAAATGTCTCATTGAATTCTCATGAAATACTTTGAAGTTTCTGGTTGTATTTAAACAAAATAGGAGAAAAGGGTGTGCATACTTTTGCAATGGGCTTTATGTTTTTATTTTTTCAATCTGTTGCAAAGTCAAATATTCTTTTAAAGGTAATTCATGGATTTAAACTTCTGTCTTGCAGCATCCTCTTCCAGGTCTGAAGCATATATTCTTCTCTTAATTATCTCTTGTCAGACTGGTGATACACAACTACTGTATAATGGTGATTAGACAAAACAGTTATTAATATCTGGCACTGTTACCATTAAAGACACCTCTAATGTGTCAAACAGTTGTTTTTTTTTCTTTTTGAGTCTGCATTTACAGAAAAACATAGGGTGAACTGTTGTTTACTGTTACTGTTTTTCTTTCACCGCATGCATTGATACCACAAGTTATGCATCCATTTAAAGACCTCACAAAGGTGGATTTGCACATTAAATTGCACTTCCAAGCATATGGTGTGTCTCTCTGTACTGACTAACTTTCCTGTTTTGTTTTGTTGCTCGGTTTTGTTTAATGTACACATTATGGGGAAAGGCTGCCAATATTTCAATTTATAAATTGCTTTCCTTAAAAATCGCATCAGCTTTGCAAAGACTACCATAGTTTTTGACTCTCCTGAAACCTGGTGGAAATGTTCACTGCAGCTCTTCTGAACGCTCAGTTATAGTCGCGCTTCAGGGTGTTGCACAGGGCTCCGCTGAGGGTGTGTGAGCCTGAACAAGCTCTGTAGAAGTTTATGCTTCTTACTGACGTTGCTGCAGTATTCTCCGAAAACACGGTTCAGTAGGCTAGATACCCAGTGATCACTGTGATTCTGTTTCTTGCAAAGTTTCAGATTCATAAGGGTAAAACAATGAAGTAGAAAGCACCTTTTGACCTCTTTATGAAGGATCTGAAATTGGACCTAGATACAATTTCAGACTTCTAACAAGAAAATCTATAAAAACTTTAAAAACTGTTAATACTTACAATCTAACTTTGTTTTTTTTTGTTTATTGTTTTTCTGTTATGTTATTCTCTACCTTCTGTTCATGAAGAAGTGATTTATACGTGCATGAAATATTTGAACCTTCAACTTTGCTCACTCTGAATGGAGAGCGACGTGGACGGTCCGCGCCAAGTTACAAAAATTCCAAGGTGCACGACCTTCGGGCAGGGGCGGGTACGGCGCAATTGCCTCACTGCTGGTGCGCACACCCTCGCGCCCAGTTCAATGCGTCAAGTATGAAACTAGCTGAGCTAATTGTGATTTTGTGTAGAGCTATTACCAGGACCATGGAGCTCACTGTAATGAAAGATTATAAGTGAAAAAAATGGACAAAACAAAAATTAACTAACACCATGTGTGATAGCGCAATGATTGTTGTCTGTGTGTATACAAACGCAACTTTGCCTAATGCAGTGATTTCTATAATTAAAAGTATTCAAAAAGCTTGGCAGGGTAAGGAGTGGAAAGGCTACATGTCTAAAGTGAACAAAACGCTATAATGTAACACGTAACTAGAGTGTGTGGTGTTGGTATTTAAAAACTACAATAGTTTAAAGTATGTGAGTAAAATAAGGAAAAAGCTATGCATCACAGCTTGATTTTACTGTCTATGTTTTATATTTTTACATAGAGAAATCTTCCAATTTGAGAGTTAATCTTGTAAAGCAGTAAAAATTAATTATCCGGATTTTCCCTTTTTTACAGACAAGCACCGAAGACAATATAAACTATGCTCCCATCATAGATGGAATCAACAGCGTGAGCAGATATGGTACAACACTGCCTTTTGTTTTCTCACCTTGTTGTTTGCCTTTCACTTCTTTTCCTTTATTTTCATCATTTTTCTCATTTGCTGTCTAGGAAAGAGTGCGAGGGTGTCACCATTTACCCTGCAAGGTCTCCTGCCAAACTCCACAGAGAAATACTTTATCTACAATGGGTCCCTGACCACACCGCCCTGCAGCGAGACTGTCGAATGGATCGTATTTAAGAACAAGGTGGCCATATCTGAGGAGCAGGTGAGAACTGTGGTGTCGGTAGTAGCTATTACACTAGTAACCTTTACCATGAACAAGTTCAAATAATTTACAATCACTGACAAAGTAAGTTAACTTTGCAGAGGGAATTTCATTTAGTAAACATACAGTACATCAGTCAGTGTGTAAATAATTCAATTCTATTCACCTTGTGCATGCTAGAGCATTCAGCTTCTTGTCAAAGTAAAAACAAGCCTGTCACAGACAGAGGTGTCCACTCATGTGAAAAACCCCATTTGATATTCAGTTTATTCTTAAGAAATGTTCACACATTGATATCACATCTAATTTTTTTTTTATCTCAAACAAAATGAGATTTTATAACACATACAGCAAAACCTTCCCTTGTTTTTCTCATTTAACAAAAGGGCAAAAAGTTAGGGCACCCTACTCCATAATAGTTAGTGTTAGCCCTTTTGGATATAATACCTTCAGGAAGGTGCTTCTTGTAACCATCTACCAGTCTCTGACATCTGTCTGAGGAAAGTTTGACCCACTCTTCACTTTCAGCAACGAGATGTTTGAAGATGTTTTTGTACATAAAGCCTGTTCAGGTTACCCCACAGTGTGTCTACTAGATTAGTCTGGCCTTCAGATTTTTCATAGGGAGCAAAGATTCCCTCCTTGTACACCATCCATGAACGTAAAACTTGTGCAGCCTCTTTCTGATTGTACATATCAACGGTAGCAAGAGCCTGCTGTAGTTTTCATGATGAAAATGTAGGATGGATGGATGGATGGATGTTCTGCCATTCATGTGCTAGTGTGTGTGTGTCTGTGTGTATGTGCATTAATTTCACCTCTCTTCACGTGCAAGAGTGCACTTGGGTGGTGCACAGAGTCGGGACACTGCAGCTTTTTTGTTGGTGCAAGGAGGTCCCTGGTAAAAAAGGTTTGGAACTACACTTACAGTCATGTTCCTTAAATAGCCTTTTAGATGCAAGTAAACAGAGTTAAAAGGGGGTATTATCATACCACAATACAAGAAAAGCATCAGTAATGGGTGAGGCAGAGAGAGAACTGTCAACACATAAGTTGTGTTTGTGTGTGAGAGGCTGGCTTCAGAGTGAGTGTGCGTGACAGACTCCTGTCATACAAAATGCTTTTAGGATATTTAAGCTATGGAAACATGTACATACACGCATATATGTGAAAACTCAAAACAACAAAAACCTTATCAGCAATAAGGCATACCGCAGATAATTTTTTTGTTTCGCGCATCTTTTAGAACAAAGATGGACTCGCACAAGGTTAAAATAGACTTTACCATCACAAATGGGACATTGTTTGCTAAACTTTATGTACTTTATGCCCTTTGTACTCCGGCTTCTTTAAGGTTTCTTTGAAGCTGTACGACATGTTCTTACTGGTTCACATTCCAGCCATGTTCTGTCTGTCAGAACTTAATGATTTTCAGTGGAGCCTTGCCCTGCTGCAGTGTTGATCATGAGGTTATGAATGTGGTGTGTTCCATATATGTCCCGCCAATGCCTCCTAGCTTTGAATGTTGTAAGAGGAAGAACTGCCTGGTCCAACTTTTGCTACCATTTAGTATATTTATTTTAACTGGTATAATCTGGGAGAAAAAAATCACCCTCTTTTATTTCTTATATCAGGATATAGCAGATAAATAGTAAGACATGACATATCAAACTCATATTTGAATTGCATTTACAAGCACCTTTTGCATAGGTAATATTACCTTTTGTAATCGGTAATAGTAATCACCTTCTATAGGTCTGGACTTTGACTGGGCCTTTCTAACATGTGACAAGGCATTTGCACCATTTCACTTTGATTATGTATTATTTTAACTAATAACCCTCTAGTGTAGGGGGTTAGCCATCCATCTTTCTTTTTACTTGGACCAGTTTCCCAGTCTCTGCTGCGTTTAGTCTCATCTGACCAGAGCACCTTCCTCCTTTTTTTGTTTAACTCTAATTAACAGCTTTTTTCTGGCCACTCTTCCATAAAGCCCAGCTCTATGAAGTGTAAGGCTTATTGTGGTCCTATGGACAGATACTCCAGTCTCTGCTGTGGAACTCTGCAACTCCTTCAGGGTTATCTTTGGTCTCTGTGCTGCTTCTATTCAATTCAGTTTTATTTATGTAGCTCCAATTCACAACACATGTTGTCTCAAGGCACTTCGGAAGATCCATTCAATGGAATTATAAAGAGTTCAAGTCAGATAATTACATTCCAATTAATCCTTACTAGCAACAGTGCAGGCGGTGTGTTCAGGATCATTGTCATGTTGCATGACCCAGTTTGGAGTAAGTCTCGGCTGTCAGACAGGTAGTCTCACATTTGTCTCTTGCACACAGAAGAGCTCATAGTCCTCTAAATGACTCCACAGTGTCCAGGTCCTGCGCCTGCAAAACAGGACCAATTAATGAGTCCACCACCACCATCCAGCTTCTGTGAGGTGTTCATGCTGACATGGAGTTGAAATACTTTTTAACCAAATATGATACAGTTTATGATATCCAGTCTCTACTGTAAATGTAATCTGAATATTGTCCCTAAAGCAATTTTGTAAGTCCAGCCACAGATTCTTGTTCATATTAACACAAAGAAGATGTTTAGTAAATTTTTTGACAAGCAATCCAAACAAGCCATACTTTTTCAATCCTTTCTTTAACTGTACTATCACAAACTTTAACATTTATTTTTAGCAGAGGCCTGCAGATTCCTCCTGATTTTGTTGTCATTTAAAAACATTTTTGGGACAATGCTCAGTTTGACAGATGCAGCTGAACTTCCCGGTGGCATTTACTTATGAACAGAATGGCAGCTGTTTTTAGCAGTATCTTATGACTAAAGTTTATTACTGAGACAAGATTGACTCTTAATAGTTTGAAAATAGCCCTGACACTCTTTCCATACTGATAGAAATATTTGCTTCTCTCTGATCATAGTTGATGTCTTTCCGTACTTGATGTGGAGTCAGCACACACCTGAGTACACCAAACCCACTTGATGGTGGTCACCTGATCAGTGCATCAATTTGATTAGGAGCATCTCGCATATCCTGTGAAAACAGTGATGCTGTGCCTTTACACATAGCTTCTACATTTTGGATTCACTTTTCTGATGCTTGAAGCCTTGTAATTTAAAAGGCTTCATTTGACGAGATCTGAATTTATCACAACTGACAGACATAGCATGTTTATTATAATCACTGTCAATTAATCATTGTTTTGATCTAATGTTGCTTTCCTCTCATTTATAGCTGGAGATGTTCTGTGAGGTGATGACAATGCAACAGGCTGGCTATGTTATGCTGATGGACTACCTGCAGAACAACTACAGGGATCAGCAGGAGCAGTTCATGGGTCAGGTGTTCTCCTCCTACACAGGCATCGAGGAGGTCCAAACACCAGGTATGCCCAACTCCAATCTAAAAACATTTAAACAGTTCAGGCTGAGGATATTTCAGCTAAATGAGGCAGCGGTTCAAGGCTGTATAAGCGTGTATAACACATTTTAATATAAGTAACTTTTAGAAGTCCATTAACATAAAATAAATGTTAATAATGATCACATCTGATTGCAACTCCGCAATGCCTCACAAAAGTATTTACACCCATTAAACTTTTCACATTCAATCACTTTACAACCACAAACATCACTGTATTATTTGTAGATGTTTTGATTTGACAGACCAACACAAGGCAGTGCATAATTTGAAGAGGAAGGAAAACAATACATGTTTTAACTAAAAAGTAAACACAGTCTGACTGTGTGTAATTTAATGAGTGAACAAACAGCATCATGAAGACCAAGGAACAAAGCAGTCAGGTCAAGAAGAAAGTTGTGAAGTTTAAAGCAGTGTTAGGTTCTAAAACAATATTTTAAACTTTGAATCTAAAAGAGTTCTGTTAAATCCATCATCTGAACATGGAGGGAGTATGGACCAACTGCAGACCTACCAAGACATGGACATCTACTTAAACTGACAGGCCAGGCAAGGAGAGCATTAATCAAAGAATATACTCTTCTTCAGCAGAAATTGAAAAGATGTCCAAAAATGCCGGGGAGATGAGATACAGAGAAATCCTAGAAGAGCATCACTACAACATGATGCTGCCACCACCATGTTCAACTGTTGAGATAGTGTGGTCAGGAAAACGTGCAGAGTTAGTTTTCTGCCACACATAGTGGGGTTCATGTAGGCCACAAATTCAGTTTTAGTCTCATCTGAACGGATCAGCTTTTCCACGTGTTAGCTCTGTCCTCTACTTGGCTTGAAGGAAATTATAAACTTGACTTTTCAAGTGTATTTTTTCTTGCCATTCCTCCACAAAGCCAGATTTAAGACATGACTAGTCGTCCTCTAAACAGCTTTTCTCCTGCCTAAGCTGGGGATCTCCAAAGGGACATCACTGACCTCTTGGCTGGCCTCTGGTTAATGCTCTCCTTTCCTGACCGTTTAGGTTGATGACTATGTCCTGGTAGGTTGGCAGCAGTGCCATCGCCTATCCCTTCCATCATTCTATGCAAAATCCTCAACCTCCTTCTGCTCCTGATTTTATTATTATTTTTTTACTTTTAACTGTGCTCCTACCTAAAATGTTTTCATTTTAATGCTTGGGATTATGTTCATTTTGTTTAATTGTTATGCTGCTTTTTAAAACAAACTACCAACACATAGCCAAAGAATGTAGAGACAAGAGTGTGGAAAAAATGCTCATGTTTATTATTCGCAAATTTGTGGTTGCTATCATTTTAACTTTAAATTTGTATCACAAACTGTAATTTCTTCAGGTAGAGCTGAGACAGTTACATTACTGTGTGCTCCTGAAGTTGAAAAGAGTAGGATTATTGATGCTTCTTCTTCTTCTACTTCTTCTTCTTCTTTTTCTTCTTCTTCTACGTGTGAGAGGAGTGTGAGTGGTAGAGCTGAAGAAGTGTGAGAGTGAGCATTGGTTTTCTTTTGCTATCTTTTGTTTTTTTTTCCTACTGTTTTCACTGGGTGTCCGTTTTATGTTAGTTTAGTTGGGGGTTTTGTGGTTTTGGTGCTAGTGTTTTTATGGTAGTTTTCCTTTGGGTGTGGCCGTCAGGGCCACCTGTCTGGCCAGCGTCCTCAGACGCTATGGTGGTGAGTACGGGTGTTTTCTCCACGCTGACGCGGAGAAATGGCATCAAAGTGGGTGCCGGCTCTCCGTGGAGCGTTGGGGAGGTGATTGGACATGGGTCCATAAAGTCTGCAGCTAGAATAGTACTGTAGTTCTGTTTGTTGAGAAAGTTGAGCAAGCTCAAAAACTTGTTGAGAGTGGGATTTCAGTGAATGGTCTGTTTTTACAAGTGTCGCCGCTCACATTACCAGCGACGAAAATTACCATGTCGAATGTCCCTCCGTTCATCAGCGATGAGTTCCTCATAAAAGAGCTGTCTAGACATGGGAAAGTTGTGTCACCCATCAAAAAGGTTTTGTCAGGGTGTAAATCACCACTACTCAAGCACGTTGTTTCCCACAGGAGACAACTATACATGGTGCTCAATAGACACGATGAAGAGTTTAACATTCGATTTCATGTCAGACTGGATGATTTTGAATATGTTCTGTTTGCAACATCTGCAAAAATGAAATGTTTTGGATGTGGTCAAGAGGGGCACATGATAAAAATGTGCCCGACAGGGCCGGACCGGCCCCGCTGCATCTGGAGCGGCAAAAAACTGCTGCTGTTGTTGAGCAAATAGGAGCCCCATCTGGCAGAAGCGGGGTGTTGGAGGTGCCCGCCACCGCCGCAGAGGAACCTGTGCTTGACGAGGGAGAATCCCTCGCCCCAGAACGTTCTGATGGTATTATTAAAGTGCCAGATTTAGACGGAGGTAAAACACTGATTAAACTATGTGTGAAGAAGGATGGTGACACAGAGGTGAGTGGCGGTGGAGGGCGCACAAAGGGTGGTGAGGTGAGGGAAAGAGATGAGGTGTGTAAAGAGTGAGAAGAGCAGTGAGGAGTACCTGGTGTGTGGAGAATTGGGAAAGAAAAAAGAGGTGCAGGTGGAGGAAGTAAAATAAAAGTTCAGAAAAGCATAGTGCAGAAGCAGTTTTAGAAGCTGATGTGGAGGAGAGGAGGGTTGAAGCTGAAGAAGAAATGGAACAAGAGGCTTCAACTCTGTTGACAAGTCGAAGTAAAAGGAAGAATGTTGTGGCTGCTGTTCAAGCTATTTAGCAGACGAGTAAAGCACCAAAGGGAGGAATCAGGTAGCAGCGATTGTGAGAGCTGCTTTTCTGATACCAGTGAAATGTCTGTCTCACAAACCAGTACCAAGGAGCCAAGGTATCCTGTAGAATCCTTCTTTACTTTTCTCCAGCGAACAAAAGGTTTGAGGGGGGTGAAGGTTGAAAGTTATTTTCCTGATCTGAGAACTTTTTATTTTTCAGCCAGACACCATATTAGACATAAAGAGGAGGTAGGTTTTACTGAGCAACACGTTTTCAGACTGAAAAAAGTAATGAGTAAAGTTAAAAAGCAGTTTTGAATCCCTATGAAATGCACAGGCACTTTAATATTTTTTATAGTTTTTTGGTATGTTGTTTTTATCCTCTCACCCAGTATGGATCCTTTTAAAATAGCATCCTTGAATGTTAATGGGGCTCAAGAGGCAGTAAAACGTGCACAGATTTATCAAACAATGAACCACAAAAGAATTGACGTATTTTATTTGCAAGAGACTCACAGTGATCCGTTAAATGAAGCAGACTGGTATAAGGAGTGGAAGGGGGAAATCGTTTTAAGTCATGGCACCTCCCAGAGCGCAGGAGTGGGGTTCCTCTTTTCAAGAGCTTTCACTCCTGGATCACTGGAAATACAACACATTGTTCCAGGAAGGTGTCGTTTAGTCAGGGCTGGTTTTGATCATTTTAACGTGACTTTTATTAATATTTATATTCCAACTACCAATGCAGAGAAATTGGTTTTTTTTAGAAAAAATTGGGGAGACGTTGGGGGATTGTGGGTCTGAGGATTACATTTTTATAGGTGGGGATTTTAATTCCACTGAAGAAGATTCTTTAGATCGCAATCATGCAGAGCCGCATGTAGCAGCTCAGCGCGTTCTGCGGCAGCTGGTCTCAGCTCGTGGCCTGGTGGATGTATGGAGGAGGATGCACGCAGGCTCCAGGCAATATACATGGTCCCACATGAAAGAAAACCACATTTCTCTAGCTCGTCTTGACCGATTTTATTGTTTTAAACAACATTTTAATGTGTTTAAAATGTGCCAGATTTTACCAGTAGGTTCTACAGATCACTCACTGGTTTTAGGTAGTGTTTTTACTCGTACTCGTACTCGTACTCGTCGTCTTCCGCTTTATCCGGGACCGGGTCGTGGGGGCAGCAGACTCAGCAGAGACACCCAGAGGTCCCTCTCCCCAGACACCTCCTCCAGCTCCTCCGGGGGGAGCCCAAGGCATTCCCATGCCAGCCGAGAGACATAGTCCCTCCAGCGTGTCCTGGGCCTCCTCCCGGTGGGACGTGCCTGGAACACCTCCCGAGGAAGGCGTCCAGGAGGCATCCGGTATAGATGCCCGAGCCACCTCAACTGGCTCCTCTCGATGTGGAGGAGCAGCAGCTCTACTCCGAGCCCCTCCTGGATGCCTGAGCTCCTCACCCTATCTCTAAGAGAGTGCCCGGCCACCCTACGGAGGAAGCTCATTTCAGCCGCTTGTATCCGGGATCTCGTTCTTTCGGTCATGACCCAAAGTTCATGGCCATAGGTGAGGGTAGGAACGTAGACCGACCGGTAAATCGAGAGCTTCGCTTTTCGGCTCAGCTCTCTCTTCACCACAACGGACCGACACAGTGCACTCATTACTGCGGCAGCCGCACCGATCCGTCTGTCGATCTCCCGCTCCATTCTTCCCTCACTCGTGAACAAGACCCCGAGATACTTGAACTCCTCCACTTGAGGCAGGAACTCCCCTCCAACCTGAAGAGGACAAGCCACCCTTTTCCGGTTGAGTACCATGGCCTCTGACTTGGAGGAGCATATCTTCATCCCATCCGCTTCACACTCGGCTGTGAACCGCCCCAGCGCATGCTGTAGGTCTTGGCTAGAGGGGGCCAGCAGGACCAAGTCATCTGCAAAAAGGAGACACGAAATGCAATGGCCCCCAAACCAGACCCCCTCCGTCCCTTGGCTGCACCTAGAAATCCTGTCCATAAAAGTTATGAACAGAACCGGTGACAAAGGGCAGCCCTGCCGGAGTCCAACATGCACCGGGAACAGGTCCGACTTAGTGCCGGCAATGCGGACCAAACTCCTGCTCCGCTCGTACAGGGACCAGATGGCCCCTAACAAAGGGCCCCAGATTCCATACTCCTGGAGCACCCCCCACAAGGCATGACGAGGGACACAGTCGAATGCCTTCTCCAGTTCCACAAAACACATGTGAACCGGTTGGACAAACTCCCATCAACCCTCGACTACCCTGTAGAGGGTATAGAGCTGGTCCAGTGTTCCACGGCCGGGACGAAAACCACACTGCTCCTCTTGAAGCCGAGGTTCGACTATCGGCCGGACTCTCCTCTCCAATACCCTGGCGTAGGCCTTACCAGGGAGGCTGAGAAGTGTGATCCCCCTGTAGTTGGAACACACCCTCCGGTCCCCCTTCTTATGAAGGGGGACCACCACCCCAGTCTGCCGGTCCAGAGGCACTGTCCCCGACCGCCACGCAATGTTGAAGAGCCGTGTCAACGATGACAGCCCCACAACATCCAGAGATTTGAGGTACTCAGGGCAGATCTCATCCACCCCCGAAGCCTTGCCACCGTGGAGCTTTTTAACCACCTCGGTGACTTCAGCCTGGGTGATGAAAGAGTCTAACCCCGAGTCCCCAGCCTCTGTTTCCACCAGGGAATGCGTGATGGCAGGATTGAGGAGATCCTTGAAGTACTCGTTCCACTGCCCGATAATGTCCCCAGTCGAGGTCAGCAGCCTCCCACCCCCACTATAAACAGTGTTGGCGAAGCACTGCTTCTCCCTCCTGAGGCGCCGGACGGTTTGCCAGAATCGCTTCGAGGCCAACCGGTAGTCCTTCTCCATGGCCTCACCGAACTCCTCCCAGGCCAGAGTTTTTGCCTCTGCCACAGCCCGGGCTGCAGCACGCTTTGCCCCACGGTACCCGTCAGCCGCCTCAGGAGTCCCACAAGCCAACCACAGCCGATAGGACTCCTTCTTCAGCTTGACAGCATCCCTTACTGCCGGTGTCCACTACCGGGTTCTGGGATTGCCACCGCGACAGGCACCGCAGACCTTACGGCCGCAGCTACGGGCAGCAGCCTCGACAATAGATGCGGAGAACATGGTCCACTCGGACTCTATGTCTCCAACATCCCCCGGAATCTGGCCAAAGCTCTCCCGGAGGTGGGAGTTGAATACATCCCTGGCCGAGGGCTCCATCAGGCGTTCTCAGCAGACCCTCACTATGCGCTTGGGCCTGCCAAGTCTGTCCGGCTTTCTCCTCCTCCAGCGGATCCAACTCACCACCAGGTGGTGATCAGTGGATAGCTCAGCCCCTCTCTTCACCCGAGTGTCCAAAACATGCGGCCGAAGGTCTGATGATACGATAACAAAGTCGATCATTGACCTCCTGCCTAGGGTGTCCTGGTGCCAAGTGCACTGATGGACACCCTTATGCTTGAACATGGTGTTCATTATGGACAATCCGTGACTAGCACAGAAGTCCAATAACAAACACCACTCGGTTTCAGATCGGGGAGGCCATTCCTCCTGATCACGCCTCTCCAGGTGTCACTGTCGTTTCCCACGTGGGCGTTGAAGTCCCCCAGCAGAATAATGGAGTCCCCGGGAGGGGCACTATCCAGCACCCCCGACAGGGACACCATGAAGGCCAGGTACTCCGCAGTACCGCTCGGCCCGTAGGCCGAAATGACAGTCAGAGATCTATCCCCAACCCGAAGGCGCAGGGATGCGACCCTCTCATCCACTGGGGTAAACCCCAACACGAGACAGCAGAGCTGGGGGGCAACAAGCAAACCCACACCAGCCCGCCGCCTCTCCCCGTGGGCCACTCCAGAGTAGAAGAGAGCCCAGCCCCTCTCCAGGAGATGGGTTCCAGAGCCCACGCTGTGCGTGGAGGTGAGCCTGACTATTTCTAGTCGATATCTCTCAACCTCCCACACAAGCTCCGGCTCCTTACCCCCCAGTGAGGTAACATTCCACGTCCCTAGAGCCCAGGGATCGGGCCGCCGAGGTCTCCACCTTCGTCCGCCACCCAATCCTCTTTGCACCGGTAGTGTTTTTATTAGAAACATTTTACCTAAAACTGCTTACTAGCATTTTAACTCAGTTTTAACTTATGACCGTAGTTTTAAGGAGACTCTGACTTATTTTTGGACTGGTTTTAGACGGAGAACGAGTGATTTTACCTGTCTGCAACAATGGTTGGACTATGGGAAAGTTCAAATAAAACTGCTGTGTCAGCAACACACTCTCAACGTTACTCTGGATATTACCAGGTCTACTAAAGATCTGGAGATTAACATTGTGGAGTTAGAACAACTTACTGAAACCACAGGAAATCGAGAGCATATTGAAGCTCTCAGATCTAAAAAGCTAGTATTAGCAAACCTGCTGGAAACCAAAGTTCAAGGTCCATTAGTCAGGTCCCGGGTTCAAATCATCAAGGAGATGGATCCCCCGTCCAGCTTTTTCTTCAATTTGGAGAGGAACTGTGGGCAGAGGAAACTGATCCACTCTTTATTATCAGACACAGGGCAAAAATTGAGCGAACCGGGCCAGATCAGGAGGAGGGCTGTGGAGTTTTATTCTTTGTTATTCCAGAGTGAATACAAGAAGAACGAAGAGCTGTTAAGGGAGTTCTACAATGAACTGCCCAAGGTTTCTGAGGAAACAAGAATTCAGCTGGAGCGCCCTCTGGGGCTGCAGGAACTCCACACAGCCCTCCAGAGCATGCAGGGCCAGAAAGCCCCTGGCATCGATGGGCTCACGATGGAGTTCTACAAAGCATACTGGGACATCATAGCGAAAGACCTGCCGGATGTCTATAATGACAATCTGACCTCTGGTTTGCTCCCACTGTCTTGCCGCAGAGCGGTTATCACCCTTCTTTCGAAGAAGGGGAATTTGCAAGACATTAAAAACTGGCGCCCTGTGTCTCTCCTCTGTACTGATTATAAAATCCTCTCCAAAGCCCTGGCAAACAGGATGAGAAGAGTAATGGAACGGGTCATCCATCGGGATCAGACTTATTGGGTCCCCAGCAGGTCTATGGTAGATAATATCTACCTGATTCGAGATGTTTTGGAGGTCTCCAATTCACTGGGTTTAAAAACAGCCTTGATCGCAATAGATCAAAAAAAGGCATTTCACCGCGTCAAGAACAGCTTCCTCTGGGAAACCATGGAGAGGTTCGGGTTCGGTAGTCTGTGTGCTCCTTTTAGGGTGTGTAGAGGTGTTTGGCAGGCCTGCGCGCTCTCGGGAATGCTCTACGCACTCTCCATGGAACCCCTCCTCCAGAAAATTCGTTTGTGTGTTCATGGTTTGGTTTTACCTGGTTTTAACAATAGTATAGTTTTATCTGCATACGCCAATGATGTTGTTGTTTTTATAAAAGATCAACAGGGCGTAAACATACTGAGTGATGTTGTGGAGAAATTCTCTGTCCTGTCGGCAGCTAAAGTGAACTGGAGAAAGAGTGAAGCCCTCGCTGTGGGTGGGTGGCTTGAAGGGCTCCCAGTTCTCCCTCAGAATTTTTTGTGGAAAAGAGATGGTTTTAAATATCTTGGTACCTATCTTGGAGATGAAACTATAGTACTGAAAAATTGGGAAAACGTGGAACAGAAAATAAAAAGTAAACTGGCAAAGTGAAAATGGCTACATTCTCAAATGTCGTTTAGAGGCAGATTGCTAGTTTTAAACAATCTTCTGGCATCACAGCTGTGGCACAAGCTCTCTGTTTTAGATCTACCGCCTGGTTTTTTAGTCAAAATACAGTCAGAGATGGTTGAGTTTGTCTGGAGCGGTCTACATTGGGTGCCACAGTCTGTGTTGTTTTTACCAAGAGAGGAGGGGGCCAGGGCCTTGTCCACCTGGCCAGTAGAACAGCTACTTTTCGCATACAGTTCATCCAGAAATACTTGTCAGGGTCTTCTGACATTATTTGGAGGGACGTGGCCAGCTGCATTTTCAGACGCGTAAACAAGTTGGGGTTGGATGCTGCTTTGTTTCTAACCGATTTTAATTGTTTGAAGTTAAAGGGGTTACCTCAATTTTATCATGGTCTTTTTTAGTCATGTGGCATTTTTAAGTTAAAAAGATCACAAATGTCTAACTCTCTGCATTGGCTTTTAGAAGAACCTTTAATTTGTGGAGCGAGATTGGATGTCTGTGACAGCACAGCACCAGGAATGTCAGAGGCATTGTGCCGATCTGGAACATTGACTGTGAAACAACTGGTAGAAGTATCTGGACCAGGTCTCTCCAACAACAGCGCTGTGGGCTCTCTACTGGGGATCTGGTCTGCAAGGCTGGTGCAGAGATTCCTGGGATTGGTGAGGGAGAGAGTCACAGCAAAAGAGAGGTGCCTCTTACAACTGTACGCTGGAGGAAAGCGTCTACCTGACTCGTCAGACCCGTTCCCCGAGGTTCTGCTGGATCCTGAATTCACAGAGGAAAGAAATCCCCTTTTATGCTGCAAAGACTCCAAGATGATTTTATGCAACACGGGCCCAAAGGTTGTATACAAATGTTGTGTGAAAGTAATGAATAAAAGAAATTTGGAGAAAAGGGCCGTCAGCGCATGGGTGGACAAGCTTGGAGGACAAAAGCCCCAGTGGAGGACTATTTACAAGGCCACAATAAAAAAACGGTGTGATCTTCAGTGGAGGATTTCATGGTGCAATTGCAACAAACTCATTTTTATCAGTCATCAGTGCTGGGGTTTTAAATGAATGTCCTTTTTGCAGTTTGTACGAGAGTGTTTTTCATGTTTTTATAGATTGACAACTTTATTTTACTTATTGATGAGTGTTTTTAGCTTTTTTAGTGTTGTTTTTACAAATTCTATATTTATTAACGGAGTTCACTACAACAAAGCTAACAAGTGAAAGTCCCAAATTTAAAATTTTTTAGTTGCCAAAGCAAAAATGGCTATTTATTTATCTCGGAGGGATTGCAGTGTAAAAGCCAGGCTGCGGCTAGAATTCTGTTTTCATGTAGCCAATGGTACTTTAGAAGACTTTGTGCAGTTTTGGGTTTTTAAGGGAATTCTGTGCACCACGGTACTGTCTGATAAAAAAGAAGCTAATGTAAATATTTGGGAAAGAAAAAAATCTTCTGTATTTTTAATTGTGTATTGTTCACTAATTACTTGTGTAAATAAATGATTTGTTAAAAATAAAAAAAATATATTCTTCTTATTATTATTATTATTATTAGTAGTAGTAGTAGTAGCAGTAGTATCATAATTTTATTATTGGACTTGACTGTTAGATTAGATCAGCATAAGAGGACAAGAGTTCAGCACAAACGTTTTTAATCATAATCATAATGTTATATGGGTAATATACTAACTTTGACAGTTTCTTCCTTCATGTAAAGGAGAATTAACTTCATTTGAAACCAGTAAAAAAAAAACAATGCAAACTTGGAAAAAAATTAAGTGGAATCATTTCAATCAAATCAAGTGGTTTAATGAAACCTGCAGAATCTGCCCTCTAGTGGTCAATGCCAGGCAGTCACCTAAGTCATCTGGCCATGCTTCATTGGAATACTCTGTTATGAACTGTTTTCCTGAGAGAGGTGAGGACAATTATGATATATCTGGGTACACAGCATGGCATGTTCACATTTATCGCACACGTAAAAGAAGCTATCAGTAGTGAGAGCAGAGATTTTATGTCAGCTCTGCTAAGAAGGAAGTGTGTCTGTGTTTGCACTGTTTGAGCCTCCTCCTGCATTGTAACTGGCCCCTCAGCCCCTTTTAATCAGTGATAATCCCGGATCTGCCTTATGTATCATCTGCATTAGTGCTAATCTTATCTTTGACCCAGAAACATTCTTTAAAACACAGGAACTATTTTAACATTTTGTTTAGTCTTGTTTAAATTTAATCTTTTTGTATCGAATGTTCATTCTGGCTGCTGGAGGGTAGATCTGAGTTGTATATAGGTGGAGATCAAATGTAGAGAAGCCATAAAATACTTCCTGTGAGTAGAAGCTTAAGCAGAAGGGCCAGTTAGAGGCTAAACATAGCTTTAACTGAGAGACGCTAACAGTATCTAAAACAAACTGCAAACTGTTTTATACAGTTTGATGGAAGCCAATCATTCTTTAGGCCACATCTAAACAGATAATACAGTGGGAATTTGAATTGAATTGAATTGAATTGCTGGGCACATTTATTAGTGCATCTGGTAAATAAATATTTCAGTTCAGCTTATTTCCATACTGCCATTTCACCACTAATGTAATATCAAACCACTTTACAAAGACACACATGTCCAATTCATATCTAGAGATAAATTATTACATTAATCCAATCCCAGGGACAGTAGGCTTGTGCTGATACTAAAATTTTAATAACAACACTGAGAAAATACTCAAAACTATTTTCATTACTCCTGAAATGTTTTGGAGGCACTGTGTTCTTTGGATAAACAGTCCAAATAATATGGTTAGAAGCCGTTTAGTAAAACAGTAGACTTCACTGTTATGCTGATGATACTCAGCTTTACTTATCCATAAATCCTGATGAGTCCAACGAGTTAGATAGACTACAACCATGTCTTGAAGACATAAAAACTTGGATGACCTTAAATTTTCTGCTTCTAAATTCAGACAAGACAGAAGTTGTCGTCTTTGGACCGGAGTCTTTAAAAAAGAAACTGCTTAGTCAATCACTTAACCTGGATGGCATTAAATTGACCTCTGGTAATAAAGTAAAAATCCTTGGTGTTATTTTTGACCAGGACATGTCATTTAAATCCCATATTAAACAGGTTTCTAGGATTTCCTTCTTTCATCTCCGGAACATTGCCAAAATTAGAAATATCCTGTCCAGGAGTGACGCTGAAAAACTAGTCCATGCATTTGTTACTTCAAGGCTGGACTATTGTAATTCTTTACTATCAGGGTGTCCACAAAATGCAATTAAAAGCCTTCACCTGATTCAAAATGCTGCAGCAAGAGTTCTGATTAAAATTAAAAAGAGAGATCATATTTCTCCTACTTTAGCTTCCCCTCATTGGCTCCCTGTTAAATCCAGAATAGAATTTAAAATTCTCCTCCTCACATATAAAGCCCTTAATGATCTAGCTCCTTCGTTCTCAGACTGCAGGTTTACTGGTGGTTCCTAGAGTCTCTAGAAGTAGAATGGGAGGCAGATCCTTTAGTTATCAGGCTCCCCTCCTGTGGAACCAGCTCCCAGTTTTAGTCCGTGAGGCAGACACCCTGTCTACTTTTAAGGCTAGGCTTAAAACTTTCCTTTTTGATAAAGCTTATAGTTAGAGTGGCTTAGGTTATCCTGAGCTATCTTCCTTATTTTTACCTCCATCTTCTTTCCTCCCTGTTGGATGGAGTAAGGGGGAGTCAGGATTAGCCTAAACCGGCTCAGTTATGGTTGAGGTGCAAACACACCCTCTATTTCTGCTACCTGTATGACCCCCTCTCTTTTCCAATAGTTATAATCAATCTGAAAGAGAGAGGTATCCCAAGCGTTGTGGTTTTTAGTTTAACAGTGGCCATCAGTGGGCTCTAGATGGACAAACTGTCTACTTTTCAGGCTAGGCTTAAAACTTTCCTTTTTGATAAAGCTTGTAGTTAGAGTGGCTTAGGTTATCCTGAGCTATCTCTGTAGTTATGCTGCTATAGGCTTAGGCTGCTGGAGGACATAATGACCACTTTCACCCTCTTCGCTACATTCTCACACTACTCTCCAATTTTGCATTATTTGCTGTTATTTCAGCTTTTAACTTTGTTCTCTTTCGTTTCTCCTCCTAGAAGCTACACCTGGCCTGACTCTGTGTCTACCTGTGACACCTTTCTGGAGAGGGGCATCGTCCAAGCTTCTGCTGGCAACAACTTAATGCTCACCCTCTACCGATGATCCACATGGCCCTGTCTTTCAGTGTTTAAACCCCTTCTCTCTCCTAGACATGGCGATTGACTGAGCTTTTACTGTAACTAATTATATGTACTCTCTTTCAGACTCTAACCTTGAAAACTAGCTCAAAGTTTATCTGTTCTTTCTTTCTAGATGAAATGACTAAAGGAGCTACATCCATTAACATTTACTTTTCCTTCCCATAGAAAGTACTCCTGGATCAGTGCTTCTTTGTTCTCTTTGTGTCTCTGCTCTGTTCTCTCAAACCCCCAGTCGGTCGTGGCAAATGGCCGCTCACACTGAGCCTGGTTCTGGTGGAGGTTTCTTCCTGTTAAAAGGGAGTTTTTCCTCTCCACTCTCACTACATGCATGCTCAGTATGAGGGATTGCTGCAAAGTCAACGCCAGTGACTGTCCACTGTCTCTACATGCTCATCCAGGAGGACTGCTACAAATCTCTGATTCGATGCAATCTGTTGGGTTTCCTTAGATAGAAAATTTTTTTATCCAATTTGAATAAATAACTGAATCTGATTGCACTGTTCAATGATTAGGATTAATTGGAATGTATGTACCTGAGTTTTGTGAAGTGCCTTGAGACGACGTGTTGTGAATTGGCACTATATAAATAAACTGAATTGAATTGAATTGAATATACTACTTACTAGAACTGTTAATATCATTGATAGAGGTATATACCTTCTATTCAGCTGAACTAGTAATTGAAAAACAGTTTTCTTAATTCAATTCAATTTAATACAATTCAAAAATACTTTACTAAGCCCAAATGGACATTAAATGTTGTTGTAGCTCATATTATGCAGGTTTCTTCAAAGAGCCGTTGTAGATGCTGGTGACTGTGAGTAGGAAGGATCTCCTGTAACGGTCTGTCTTACAGCAGATCTGAAGACTACTCTGATTAAAGACACTCTGTTGTTGTACAACAGTCTGATGAAGAGGATGCTCAGGGTTCTCCATAATGTTCTTCATTTTAAGAAGAATCCTTCTTTGCACAATGATCTCCAGAGGTTGATGTATCAGTGTGTCTTACTATTCACACCCTTTAAACCTTTTTCTATTTTGTCACATTACAACTGCAAATTTACTCGTACTCGTCGCAGCAGACTCAGCAGAGACACCCAGATGTCCCTCTCCCCAGACACCTCCTCCAGCTCCTCCGGGGGGAGCCCAAGGCGTTCCAAGACCAGTCGAGAGACATAGTCCTTCCAGTGTGTCCTGGGCCTTCCCCTGGGCCTCCTGCCAGTGGGACATGCCTGGAACACCCCCCGAGGAAGGCGTCCAGGAGGCATCCGGTATAGATGCCCGAGCCACCTCAACTGGCTCCTCTCCATGTGGAACAGCAGCGGCTCTACTCCGAGCCCCTCCCGAATTGCCGAGCTCTTCACCCTATCTCTAAGGGAGTGCCCGGCCACCCTACGGAGGATGCTCATTTCAGCCCCTTGTATCCGGGATCTCGTTATTTCTCGTTATTAAAGTTTATGGCCATAGGTGAGGGTAGGAACGTAGACCGACCGGTATTCCCTCACTCGTGAACAAGACCCTGAGATACTTGAACTCCTCCACTTGAGGCAGGAACTCCACTCCAACCTGAAGAGGACAAGCCACCCTTTTCCGGTCGAGAACCATGGCCTCAGACTTGGAGGGGCTGATCCTCATCCCAGCCACTTCCCACTCGGCTGCGAACTGCCCCAGTGCATGCTGTAGGTCTTAGCTAGAGGGCGCCAGCAGGACCACGTCATCTGCAAAAAGAAGAGACGAAATCCACTGGCCCCCAAACCAGACCCCCTCCGTCCCTTGGCTGCACCTAGAAATCCTGTCCATAAAAGTTATGAACAGGACCGGTGACAAAGGGCAGCCCTGCCGGAGTCCAACATGCACCGGGAACAGGTCCGACTTAGTGCCAGCAATGCGGACCAAACTCCTGCTCCGCTTGTACAGAGACCGGATGGCCCCTAATAAAGGGCCCCCGATTCCATACTCCTGGAGCACCCCCCACAGGACACCATGAAGGACACAGTTGAATGCCTTCTCCAGTTCCACAAAACACATGTGGACCATTTGGGCAAACTCGAGTACCCTGTAGAGGGTATAGAGCTGGTCCAGTGTTCCACGTCCAGGACGAATACCACGCTGCTCCTCCTGAAACCGAGGTTCGACTATCGGCCGGACTCTCCTCTCCCATACCCTGGCATAGGCCTTACCAGGGAGGCTGAGGAGTGTGATCACCCTGTAGTTGGAACACACCCTCCAGTCACCCTTCTTATGAAGGGGGACCACCACCCCAGTCTGCCGGTCCAGAGGCACTGTCCCCGACCGCCACGCAATGTTGAAGAGGCGTGTCAACCATGAAAGGCCCACAACATCCAGAGACTTGAGATACTCCGGGCGGATCTCATCCACCCCCGAATCCCTGCCGCCGCAGAGCTTTTTAACCACCTCAGTGACTTCAGCCTGGGTGATAAAAGAGTCTAACCCCAAGTCCCCAGCCTCTGTTTCCACCAGGGAATGCATGATGGCAGGGTTGAGGAGATCCTCGAAGTACTCCTTCCACGGCCTGATAATGTCCCCAGTCGAGGTCAGCAGCCTCCCACCCCCACTGCAAACAGTGTTGGCGACGCACTGCTTCCCCCTCCTGAGGCGCCGGACAGTTTGCAAGAATCGCTTCGAGGCCAACTGGTAGTCCTTCTCCATGGCCTCACCAAACTCCTCACAGGCCAGCGTTTTTGCCCCTGCAACAGCCTGGGCCGTGGCACGCTTGGCCTCATGGTACCCGTCAGCCGCCTCAGGAGTCCCACAAGCCAACAACAGCCGATAGGACTCCTTCTTCAGCTTGAAGAAGATTCCGCTTCAGCGGAATCATGACAACAAAGTCAATCATCGACCTCCTGCCTAGGGTGTCTTGGTGCCAAGTGCACTGATGGACACACTTATGCTTGAACATGGTGTTCATCATGGACAATCCGTGACTAGCACAGAAGTCCGACTGTTTCTAGTCAATATCTCTCACCTCCCGCACAAGCTCAGGCTTCTTCCTCCCCAGCGAGGTGACATTCCACGTCCCTAGAGCCAGCCTAAGCATCCAGGGAGCCCCCCTTAATCTCATACCCCTAAATAAAATCTAGGGTAACCAATATCTTTCAGTTGTTACCTAATTAGTAAACAGAGGTCACCTGTGTGTAATTTAATCTCAGTATAAAACTGTTTTTGACCTTAGAGGTCATTAGAGGATAAATAGCATCATGAAGACAACGGAACACAACAGACAGGTCAGGAAGGAAGTTGTGGAGAAGTTTAAAGCAGAGTTAGGTTCATCTTCTGAACATGGAAAGAGGATGGATCCAAAAGGATCATGGTAACTCTGGAGGAATTGCAGAGATCCACAGCTCAGGTGAGATAATCCATTGATGGGATAATTGTTAGAAGTGCACTCAATAAATTTGGACTTAGTGGAAGAGTGGCAGGAAGGAAACCATTATTATTAGAAAGCCAGAAGAAGCCCTGTTTCATTTTGCCACAAGCTACATCAGGGACATAGCATATATGTGGAAGAAAAAACTGAGGTCAGATGAGACCAAAATAAAACTTTTTGGTCTACATGCCAAATGTTGAACACACCATCCCAATGGTGAATCATTGTGGTGGAAGCGTTACGCTTAGGGGATGGTTTTCTTCAGCAGGACCAGGGAAGCAGGATGAGAAGAATTAAAGGAAAGATGGGTGAAACTAAATACAGGGCGATCCCAGAAGAAAACCTTCCAACACACTACAACCCTAAACATATAGCCAGATGGAGTGGTTTAGATCAAAGTATATTCATGAATAAGAATGACACAGTCAAAGTCCAGAGCTACATATAATTGAAAATTGGTGGCAAATGTAGCTGTGAAAACTTGGAAGAGACAAACCGTATTAGACTTGCAGCCATGAATGCACCGTGGTTCTACATAGTATTGACTGAGGGGGCTGAATGTCATATCATGCCACAAAATTTGTATTTGTAAAACGTTTTAAAAATCATATGTCATTCTACTTCATAATTATCCACAACTTTGTATTAATCTGTCACATAAAATCTGTTTAAGTTTGTGGTGAAAATGTAACAACATGTAAGTTCAAATTATCAATACTCCTGCAAAGCATTCTGTGTTCTACTACGCCCTTGCTAGTAGGTCAATGACATAATGGCATTTTCTCTAACTAAATAATAGAAATATTAGCACCCATTGTTGGTGTAGATGGTTGCTCATCATCGGTCTAAAGCTTTGATCATTTTTTATTTTTCTAAAGATATTTTTTCGGCACTAGTGGCCTTTATTTTTCTTACATATGTTTTGACAGTAGGCAGACAGGAAAGAGGGGTAGAGAGAGGGGGAGACATTCGGCAAATGTCGCCAGGTCCGGGACTCGAACCCGGGACAGCTGCTTCGAGGACTGTAGCCTCTGCATATGGTCGCGCGCTTAACCAAATTGTTAAAATTATCTGAGATGCTTTGATGTTGGTAGGAACAACTAGGATCTCATACTGATGTTAAAGTAGATAAAAATATTCATTGAAAAAAATGTTTTGTCGTATTAAAGTTATGTCACATCCTGTAGCTAATAGCATTGCTTCCTTATGTCTTTATTTAGATTTGGTGTTGTGTTTTTCCATCAGTGTGCAGCTCAGAGCCTGAGAGCATCCAGGCAGCTCCCCAGAACCTCAGCAGTCTGCTGGTGATATGGGAGCGGCCACGGGCAGTGTATGACACCAACATTGAGAAGTACTCCATCACCTACCGACTGGCCAATGCAGAAGACTCTGCCTGGTCTGAATACCTGACGGATGGATATCAGGATACGGTAAGTAATCATCCTAATGTTAACGATACAGATAACATGCAGTTAGAGATAAGAACACTCCATTCAAAGACTAGGAGAAGAATCACCATGAGGTATCAATCAAAGTATAGCCTTTAATATTAATCAAACTGAACACATTTACATGCATTAACCGATTAGAAATCTAATTAATGAACCAAACAAACAATTGTTTCCATGGAAATGTCAGCTCTAGCCTGACAGGTGTCAAGCTCACAGCCATCAGGTAGGTGAGTCTGGAGGCGCCAAGGATCACACAACTGACCCTCCAGTTAATGCATAACCTCACCAGACTTTGTTTATACTACAAGAACATTCTTTATCATTCTCAGAAAATTCTGCTCAGAACTAGTTATTTTGGCCAGAAATTGTTGTGTAGCAAACATAAACAATTAGAGTTATAGATTATAACTGTGGCATGACCAAACCACTGAAGGAAATAAAAGGAATTTGTTTTCAAACAACTTGGACTGATTCAACTGTAGATTCAAAGCTGATCCCCTCTGTCACCACTAGGGGGCAATACTCGATGACCTATTGGCCAATTCCACCTACGACGTCCGGGTGGTGGCCATCTGTACCAACGGTCTGCGTGGACGCGTGAGTGACTTGCTGACAGTTTTCATGCCCATCGACGACCCTGGTAAGAGCGACCGTGCCTGACACCAAGCATAGATGCTCTGACATTTCTCCTGCTAAGATGTTTCATCTAAAGGGGAAACGGGAAATCCCGTCTTCTTGCTACCAATGATAACAGTAACACTTTCACAGGTTTTAATCTTTGACAGGATAACCACATTCATTTAAAAAGGTATGCTTGCCTTACTTTGCCATACAAAGTCAAATTTGTGGTCTACTTCACAATCTAAACAAAGTTGAGAACTAAGGGCTGAGTTGGAAGGCAACTGGTAAAACCATGCCAAGAGAAGAAATCCTTTGATTGTCATGCCCTAGATGGCTGAGAATTTGGGCATGTATTTTGAATTCAATTCAATTCAATTCAGTTTATTTATATAGCGCCAATTCACAACACATGTCGTCTCAAGGCACTTCACAAAAATCAGGTACATACATTCCAAATAGTCCTAACCATTGAGCAGTGCAGTCAGATTCAGGTATTTTGAACAATTGTGCTTTCACTCTGGAAACTGAAATGTATCTGTACAAAGTAATGATGGTGCCCATTTATTTATTTCTATCCTTAATTTAGAATACAGATAAATAAAATGTTCAACTTTGTAAAGCCCTACATGTAGCTTTACATTTCCCCTGAAAGAGGTGTGTTCTGATTGAAGTGGGGTTATGTTGTTTTGTTAGCAGTCACTATCTAATCTGTGTATACAGATAAGTGGAAAATACTTAGGGTTGTTCTCAGTGTGGAGCAACAGAACTTCCAGGTCAACTGGATTGTTGAGCTAATGAATACTCAGACTGGGAGCAGTTCCAAACCAGATCTCTATCTTATGACAACTCCTTCTCAAAAACTTCATAACAGCTACAAAATGTTATTTTATGAATTTTATAATCTTATAAACACCTAAATGCAGTTAAAGAATAAATTAGGGGTGCACAATATCAGTAAAATATATTAGTAAAATACTATTGCTGATTATTGTAACAAAAATATATCTTACACTTAACCCACATTTACCTATCATTATACTGTCCCCACCATTTTCTGTGAGCTTTAACATCTCAGCCACCAAGAATAAATACAGTTTAAGGAGTTAGAGTCCATCATACTGGACAAATACATAACTCGGATGCAGAGTGTGACTGCATGGCACAAGAAAGGTTCAATTCAGTCAGTCATTTTCTACCGCTTATTCCATAGTGGGTCGCGGGGGAGCTGGTGCCTATCTCCAGCAGTCTATGGGCGAGAGGCAGGGTATACCCTGGACAGGTCGCCAGTCCATCGCAGGGCAACACACAAACAACCATGCACACACTCATTCATACACCTAAGGGCAATATAGAGTGACCAATTAACCTAACAGGCATGTCTTTGGACTGTGGGAGGAAGCCGGAGTACCCGGTGAGAACCCACGCATGCATGGGGAGAACATGCAAATTCCATGCAGAAAGACCCCCGGCCGGGAATCGAACCCAGGACCTTCTTGCTCCCGGCCGGGAATCGAACCCAGGATCTTCTTGCTGCAAGGCAACAGTGCTACCAACTGCGCCACCGTGCAAAGATTCAATTTAATTCACAACACATGTCTCAAGGCACTTCACAAAAGTCAGGTACATAAAGGGGTTGGACAATGAAACTGAAACACCTGGTTTTAGACCACAATAATTTATTAGTATGGTGTTGGGCCTCCTTTTGCGGCCAATACAGCGTCAATTCATCTTGGGAATGACATATACAAGTCCTGCACAGTGGTCAGAGGAATTTTAAGTCATTCTTCTTGCAGGATAGTGGCCAGGTCACTACTGATACTGGTGGAGGAAAACGTTTCCTGACTCGCTCCTCCAAAACACCCTAAAGTGGCTGAATAATATTTAGATCTGGTGACTGTGCAGGCCATGGGAGATGTTCAACTTCACTTTCATGTTCATCAAACCAATCTTTCACCAGTCTTGCTGTGTGTGTTGGTGCATTGTCATCCTGATACACAGCACCGCCTTCAGGATACAATGTTTGAACCATTGGATGCACATGGTCCTCAAGAATGGTTCGGTAGTCCTTGGCAGTGACAGGCCCATCTAGTACAAGTATTGGGCCAAGGGAATGCCATGATATGGCAGCCCAAACCATCACTGATCCACCCCATGCATTACTCTGGGCATGCAACAGTCTGGGTGGTACGCTTCTTTGGGGCTTCTCCACACCGTAACTCTCCCGGATGTGGGGAAAACAGTAAAGGTGGACTCATCAGAGAACAATACATGTTTCACATTGTCCACAGCCCAAGATTTGCGCTCTTTGCACCATTGAAACCGACGTTTGGCATTGGCATGAGTGACCAAAGGTTTGGCTATAGCAGCCCAGCCGTGTATATTGACCCTGTGGAGCTCCCGACGGATAGTTCTGGTGGAAACAGGAGAGTTCAGGTGCACATTTAATTCTGCCGTGATTTGGGCAGCCGTGGTTTTATGTTTTTTGGATACAATCCGGGTTAGCACCCGAACATTCCTTTCAGACAGCTTCCTCTTCCGTCCACAGTTAATCCTGTTGGATGCGGTGCGTCCTTCTTGGTGGTATGCTGACATTACAACAAAGATGCTTCAACAAAGATGCTTCAACAAAGATGGCGCCGACGATGGCAGCCTCGGAGCTTCGCTCTCTCCTTGTTTTTGTATTTTGTGTGTTTATATGTTTTTCGAGCCACAGTACTGTGATCTCGGGCCACAATTCGATGTTCTCATTCAGTAGAGAGGAACTTCTCAACATCAGAGAGTCCTCTCTTGGGATTTTTTCACCATCTTTCATCCATCCGAGGTTCACTGAGCTTCTGGCAAGCGGAGCGGCATCACTCTACGGGATACTGCGCCGGAGGCGTCGGAGGGGAAAGCATGCTGGCGCCCTGGTAAAGCTCCGCAAAAGAGGACTTCGCACACCACTGCCTTCAATACATCTGGCAAATGTCCGCTCTCTAAGCAACAAGATGGACGAGCTACTTCTTCTCACCGGTAAAAACTCTGACCTCCGCAGATCAGGGGTTCTCTGCTTCAATGAGACATGGCTGAGTGACAACATCCCGGACTGCGCACTGCTGTTGCCGAACTTCCAGCTTTTCAGAGTGGATCGCAGCGCGGAGCTATCAGGGAAGAAGCGAGGAGGCGGAATCTGCTTTTATATAAACGAAGCTTGGTGCAGAGACATAAAAGTGCTGGGGAAAACATGTACTCCGGATCTGGAGTCATTTTCTATAATCTGTAAACCGTTTTATTCACCGAGAGAGTTTTCCTCGTTCATAATAATCGGCTCATATTTTCCTCCGCATGGCTGCACTTCTGCCGCGGAAAAACATCTTGCTGAGCTGATTACAGACGTGGAGAAAAAACACCCTGACTCTTTCATCATAATACTGGGAGATTTTAACAGCGCAGATCTCTCAAATGAGCTCCCCAAATACAGACAGCATATTAAGTGTCCCACCAGAGACAAAAACACACTGGACCACTGTTACACAGCTTTTAAGGACTCATACCATGCTGTTACCAGGGCTGCTCTGGGTTTCTCGGATCATTGTCTTATCCACCTCACCCAAAATACAGACAGAGACTAAGAGCTTCCAAACCCACGGTTCACACTGTTAAGAAGTGGACTGAGGAATCAAAGAAGATGCTACAGGCCTGCTTTGAATGCACAGACTGGACTGTTTTTGAAACCTCAGCCACTGACTTAAACGAACTAACTGATGTGGTGACATCATCAGTTTCTGTGAGAACATGTGTGTGCAGTCCAAGACCTTCTGTACCTTTGGGAACAACAAGCCATGGTTTACTCCACACCTCAGGAATCTGCGCAGGGACAAGGAAGAAGCTCACAGCAATGGAGATTGGCGCGGTACAGGCAGGCCAGGAAACAGACTTACAAAGGAGATCAAAGCAGCCAAGAGAAGCTACAGTGAGAAGCTGAAAAACACCCTTTTTACTGGTGACACTTCGACTGTATGGACCAGTCTGAAAAACCCCCTGACTGCCTCCCAGAAGCCCCCCACCCTTCCTGAACAAAGGCCTCGCCTGGCCAACCGTCTGAATGGCTTCTACTGCAGACATGAGAAGAAGCCTTCACCCCAAAAAACCCAAACTCCCCCACATCCCTTTCAGGAACAGGTTTTCGACCAGCAAAGAAACCAAACCCCCTACCTTCAGATCCTCTGCCTGCACTAAAAGATCTCTGAGGATGTTTAAACAGGCTTTTCAGCGCATGAAAAAAAAAAAAGCTGGAGGACCTGATAACGTCTCCCCCATCATGCCTGAAACCCTGTGCAAATAAACTCGCTCCAATCTTCACCGGATCTTCAACAAGTCACTGGAGAAGTGTGAGGTCCCCTCCTGCTTCAAAAAAATCCACCATCATCCCCGTGCCCCAAAAAAACCCACCATCCTAGGATTAAATGACTACAGCCTGTAGCCCTGACGTCTGTGGTCATGAAATCCTTTGAGCGGCTGGTGCTGAAGCACCTGAAAGACATCACGGCCCCTTTCAAACTGGATGCCCTGCAGTTTGTTTACCGAGCAGACAGGTCGGCCAGATGATGCTTTTACTTGGGTCTACACTTCATCCTGCAACATCTCGACCCCCCCAGGGACCTACGCCAGGATCCTGTTTGTAGACTTCAGCTCGGCCTTCAACACTATCATACCAGACATCCTCCACCAGAAGCTTCCCCCAGCTCAACGTTCCCAGCCTCCACCTGTCAGTGGATCAACAGCTTCCTGACGGACCGACAGCAGCAGGTGAGACTGGGGAGCATCTTCTCCCGAACCAGATCAATAAGTACTGGTACCCCCCGGGGGGTTGTTCTATCCCCACTCCTCTTCTCCCTGTACACAAATGACTGCACCTCAGCGGACTTGTCCGTGAAAACTCCTTTAATTTGCAGATGACACCACTGTCATTGGACTGATCCAGGACGGGTGATGAGTCTGCATACAGACAGGAGGTGGATCGCCTGGGGAATACACTGGTGTAGTCAGAACTGCCTGGAAAAATAAACCCACTCAAGGGCTGTGGAGATGGTAGTGGACTTTCAGAAAAAACCACCTCCATACACCCCCCCCCCCATCCTCAACAACACCGTGTCGGCTGTGGATCACTTCAGGGGTTCTTAGGAAACCACCATCTCTGAGGACCTGAGATGGTCTTCACACATAGACACTGTTCGGAAAAAAAAGGCCCCCAGCAGAGACTGTACTTTTCCTGAGGAAACTCAAGAAGTACAACCTTCCCCCAGGAGCTGCTGGTCATCTTCTACACTGCCATCATTCAGTCTGTCCTGTCTTCATCCATCTCAGTGTGGTTTTGGTTCATCCCCCAAAACAGGACAGGTTCCCAGACTGCAACGAACAATCAGGACTGCAGAAGGAATCATCAGGGGTGACCTTCTCTCCATCCAGGACTTATACAGGTCTAGGGTCGGAAAAAAAGCTGCTAAATCTCTGCAGACCCCCACACCCCTGCACATAAACTGTTTAGAGTTCTGCCTTCAGGCCGACACTACAGAGCGCTGTTCACTAAAACCAGCCGCCACAGAGACAGTTTCTTCCCCCAGGCTGTTTCTCTGTTGAACATTCAATAGAGTACAAAACAGCATACAGATGTTGCAAATGCACCTTTTTAGTTATATATGTGTATATTGTACATTGTAAATATGTATATTCTGTAGTGCAAAAACAAAAACCAAAGAGCAAAGTGTACCGGAGTCATATTCCCTGTTTGTATGTACAAACTTGGCAATAAAGCTGATTCTGATTCTGATTCTGATTACCCTGGATACCGTGGCTATTGATACATCACAAAGACTTGCTGTATTGGTCACAGATGCAGCAGCAAGACGTGCACCAACAATTTGTCCTCTTTTGAACTCTGGTATGTCACCCATAATGTTTTGTTCATTTCAATATTTTGAGCAAAACTGTGCTCTTACCCTGCTAATTGAACCTTCACACTCTGCTCTTACTGGTGCAATGTGCAATCAATAAAGACTGGCTACCAGGCTGGTCCAATTTACACTAAAATGACAGGTGTTTCAGTTTCATTGTCCAACCCCTGTACATTCCAATTAATCCTAACCATTGAACAGTGCAGTCAGATTCAGTTATTTATTCAAATTGGATAAAAAGTTTTTCTATCTAAGGAAACCCAGCAGATTGCATCGAGTCAGAGACTTGTAGCAGTCACTCCTCCTGGATGAGCATGTAGCGACAGTGTAGAGGAAAAACTCCCTTTTAACAGGAAGAAACCTCCAGCAGAACCAGGCTCAGTGTGAGCGGCCATCTGCCACGACCGACTGGGGGTTTGAGAGAACAGAGCAGAGACACAAAAAGAGCACTGAAGCACTGATCCAGGAGTACTTTCTATGGGAAGGAAAAGTAAATGTTAATGGATGTAGCTCCTTTAGTCATTTCATCTAGAAAGAAAGAACAGATAAACTCTGAGCCAGTTTTCATGGTTAGAATCTGAAAGAGAGCACATAGAGTTAGTCACAGTAGACGCTCAGTCAGTAGCCATGTCTAGGAGAGAGAAAGGGTTAAACACTGAAAGACAGGGCCATGGGATCATCGGGAGAGGGTGAGCATTAAGTTGTTGCCAGCAGAAGCTTGGACGATGCCCCTCTCCAGAAAGGTGTCACGGTTAGACACAGAGTCAGGCCAGGTGCTTCTAGGAAGAGAAAAGAGAGAGAACATAAAGTTAAAGCTGAAAAAACAGCAAATAATGCAAAATTGAAGAATAGTGTGAGAATGTAGTGAAGAGGGTGAAAGTGGTCATTATGTCCTCCAGCAGCCTAAACCTATAGCAGCATAACTACAGAGATAGCTCAGGATAACCTAAGCCACTCTAACTATAAGCTTTATCAAAAAGGAAAGTTTTAAGCCTAGCCTTAAAAGTAGACAGGGTGTCTGCCTCACAGACTAAAACTGTTTCCACAGGAGAGGAGCCTGATAGCTAAAGGATCTGCCTCCCATTCTACTTCTAGAGACTCTAGGAACCACCAGTAAACCTGCAGTCTGAGAACGAAGTGCTCTGTTAGGAACATATGGAACAATCAGATCTCTGATGTATGATGGAGCTAGATCATTAAGGGCTTTATATGTGAGAAGGAGAATTTTAAATTCTATTCTGGATTTAACAGGGAGCCAATGAAGGGAAGCTAAAACAGGAGAAATATGATCTCTCTTTTTAATTTTCATCAGAACTCTTGCTGCAGTATTTTGAATTAGCTATAGGCTTTTAACTGCATTTTGTGGACATCCTGATAGTAAAGAATTACAATAGTCCAGCCTTAAAGTAACAAATGCATGGACTAGTTTTTCAGCGTCACTCCTGGACAGGATATTTCTAATTTTGGCAATGTTCCGGAGGTGAAAGAAGGAAATACTAGAAACCTGTTTAATATGGGATTTAAATGACATGTCCTGGTCAAAAATAACACCAAGAATCTTTACTTTATTACCGGAGGTCAATTTAATGCCATCCAGGTTAAGTGATTGACTAAGCAGTTTCTTTTTCAAAGACTCTGGTCCAAAGACAACAACTTCTGTCTTGTCTGAATTTAGAAGCAGAAAATTGAAAGTCATCCAAGTTTTTATGACTTCAAGTTGCTTGTAGTCTATCTTACTGGTTGGGCTCATCAGGATTTATGGATAAGTAAAGCTGAGTATCATCAGCGTAACAGTGAAAATGTATCCTATGCTGCCTGACAATTTTACCCATTGCAAGCATATATATAGTAAAGAGAATTGGCCCAAGTACTGAACCCTGTGGTAGGGAATTGATGGCTCAACAGAGCTATGACTGTGTAAGATTAGCAACTGTACTAAAGAGAAACCTAGGATTATTCTTGTTCTCTTCTATTAATGATGAGAAATAAGCTGTTCTGTCTTCGGGAAGTGTCTTTTTATACAACAGTAGGCTATTTTTCCAGATTAAGTAGGAATCCTCTAGGTGTGTAGAGCGCCATTTTCTCTCCAATTTTCTAACATTGTGCTTTAAAGTAGACAGCTCTGAATTAAACCAGGGAGCCAGCCTCCTATGAATAATTACTTTCTTTTTCAAGAGGGCTGCATTGTCTTAATGCACGCAATGATGAAGTAACACTATGAACAAGAGAATCAATTTGTGAAGGGAAGAAACAAAATTATTGCCCTCCACTGTGTTTTTCTGTGATAATAAGAAAATTAAAATGGAACAGATTCTTTAAAGGTTGTTACAGCATTGTCTGATAAGCATCTACTATAATGAAATTTTCTTTCAGGTGTGGAGTACTCGGTTAAATTAAATTCAAAGGTTATTAAAAAATGGTCAGACAGGACAGGGTCATGAGAAAATATTGTTATGTCTTTACACTCAATGCCATATGTCAGCACAAGGTCCAGAGAATGAAGACAAAGGTGGGTAGGTTTTTTGATGTTTTGAGCAAAGCCAATTGAGTCTAAGATAGCATTAAAGGCTATATTTAGGCTATCAATTACAGTGTCAACATGAATGTTAAAATCCCCCACTATAATAACTTTATCTGTATTTAACACTAAATCAGATAAAAGGTCTGAAAACTGATCTAAAAACTGAGAGTAAGGGCCTGGTGGATGGTACAAAACAACAAACAGAAGTGGTTTTAATGCTTTGCAATTTGGATGAGGAAAACTAAGGATTAAATAGTTGTAGCTATTGATTGGTCTCGGATTGGTCTCGGACTAAACAATAAATTGGACTGAAAGATGGTTGCTATTCATCCTCGCCCAGTATTTCGAGGAATGTGAAAATTTAAATAATTAGTAGGAGTTGACTTATTTATAGTAACATAATCCTCTTGCTGCAGCCAGGTTTCTGTGAGGCAAAATAAATCAATCTGATTGTCACAAATCAGGTCACTAACTAGGAATGTCTTTGAAGAGAGAGATCTTATGTTCAGTAAGCCACATTTAATTGTTTTACTTTTCTTTTTAGTCTGAGTTGTGTATATTTTTATGAGATTTTCCTGATTTCCTCCTTTTAGATTACTTTTAAATCTATTCAATTTTGGCCGTGGGTGAGACACTGTCTTAATAGGGTAATGGGTGGGTAGCAGTACAGAAGCTGCAGAGAGGAGTGTTAAACTACAACCCTGCTTCCTGGTCTGAACCCTGGGTTGTCAGAGTTTTGAAGAACTAATAAATTCGGCCAGATTCCTAGAAAGAATAGCTGCTCCATCCAAAGTGGGATAGATGCCGTCTCTCCGGATCAGACCAGGTTTTCCCCAAAATGTTCGCCAATTATCAATGTAGCCCACATCGTTTTCTGGACACCACCTAGACAGCCAGCGGTTGAATGAGAGCATGCGGCTAAACATGTCGTCACTGGTCAGATCGGGGAGGGGACCAGAAAAAATTACGGAGTCCGACATTGTTTTGGCAAACTTACACACCGAAGCAACACTTACTTTGGTGATCTCCGATTGACATAACCGGGTGTCATTACCGCCAGCGTGAATAACAATCTTACTGTATTTACGCTTATCCTTAGCCAGCAGTTTCAGGTAGGATTTGATGTCGCCCGTTCTGGCCCTTGGCAGACATTTGACTATGGTCGCTGGTGTCTCTAGTGCCACGTTTCTGACTATGGAGCTGCCAATTACCCCAGTTGGCTTCTCAGCGAGTGTGTCGCTGAGCAGGGAAAATCTATTAGAAACGCAGATGGGTTGGTGGTGACCTGTGGGCTGGGATCTAGGACTATGCTTTCTACGTACTGTCACCCAGCCGGCCTGAGGCCCTGGCTGCGCGGGCTTTGCTGAAGGACTGCTACGGGGAGCTACCCTCGGTGGCTCCGCGCTGGCTAAGGGGCCTCAGTTATCTGCTGGTTTTTCAACAGCGCGGAGCCGGGCCTCCAATTCCAACACCCTCGTCTCCAAAGCTACAAAAATGCTGCATTTATTACACGTACCATTATCACTAAAGGAGGCAGAGGAGTAGCTGAACATCTGACAAAGAGAGCAGGAAAGAGAAGGAGACTCAGAGAGAGAAATAGCAGAACGGGTAGCCATGGTGGAGTTCAAGCTAACGCTAAGCTAGCGACCCTTTACCACTACTTGAAAAATCATGTAAGACACGGAGAGTCCCCAAACGTTAAATGCAGCAACAGAAAGTATGTGTTTTAACGGGCTTATGTATTAGAACAGGTATGAGATATCACAGTAGAGAGAAATCAGATCAAACGAGAGAGCCTTCACACACCAAACAATCCACCGAGTGCAACAGTGAAAACAGGAAGTGACGAAAACCCCTTACCCGCCTGGATGATATCCCAACAAATATTGCATCTAAGCAGGCTTCATGACATTGCAATCATTGATGTTGCAATGATAGTAATGACAATTGTGACTCATTATAGTGTGGAGCTCTGAAACAATAATTTAGCATTAGCTTAAACCTCAATAAAATGTTGGCTTTTATATCTAATTTCTTTAGCTACAAGTAGTTTAAATGTAAAATAAGAATAATTTAAAACATTATGTTTTCTGGTGTTTGCTTCGTATTCAAACATTACTGTTTACCAATACAGTCTCTTTGATTCTGTGTGCAGTTTGGTTCTGGTAAGATACTGACTGCTGATAACTACACAGAGCTCCACTTCAAAAAATCTAAATCTTATACACTTCAGCCAAAAGTTTGATACTCATGGAAATTTAATGGACTAATATTAGTGTCCTGCCTTTGTGCTCAGTATGAGTATTAAGTCAAGGATAGATTTAGTTCAGACATGAAGAAGTTGACTGTTAGTCAAATCAAGTGAACATTTCTTAATCTTTTTACATTAGGATTATTAAACTACTTTTGTTATGTGAAACAAAATAATAATAATAATTTTGCTGGACTGATGGTGTATTTCTATGTCAAGTGTTTTCCCTTTAAATTGCTCTGTTTCTTTTTTGTTACTGTTTTGACTTTTATTTTCATTTTTTACTGTCTTGATGAAGCTTAATACATCTTAAAAATGTTCATCTTGTTTGTCTTCATCTTTATCTCCCTCCTCATCCTCCATTCCCTTTACTCTGGGCTGTATCTATATTTTAATGCTAAAAAATGTTTCACTTAAAACCCCATTTTTGTGTTATTTAATTATAGCCTGAGTGTACTCTTCAAATGTGCTCCCTATATATTTCAGTTTTTTTTTAAATAGTAGGCCATGCTCAGCTTGTGTCCATCTGGTCATGTCCAATTTTAAAATTTGATTTTTTTTAGCATCTTTTCCCTCTAACTCTTTCAGTCTGTGCACTTCAAGCCGTATACATGTAACCATAGAAATGACAGCGATTGTGATTTTAAACATTTTAGCTGAAATTTATGTTCAATAAATCCTCTATCTTGTGAAAAACTGCATCCTATTTCAGTGTCGGTCAGTAGAATCCAGACCCCAGATTAACTGTGTTTGTCTAACTAATAATGTATGCAATGAGAATACATCAATGATATCTAAACAAACGGCTGCTGTTTAAAGACAGAGTTCAGTTTTTAAGTGAGATTATGTGGACAAGTCATGAGTTAACTCTCTCAAATTGTTTAAAAACACATTAGTTTTTCCCAGTGGTTGAAACATATGGCTAGTCTTAGCTGGAACCAAGCAAAGTGAAATTCTACCATCTTAAAATAAGTCCAATCTCATATGTCATTACAGTTCATGTAAATGCTATGTCATAAAAAGTCACTTTAATCTTTTTATAAGATTGATAAAAAAAGTCAGTTGTTGTTAACAATAAATATGATGGTAAACCTTTGTCTGTAACAGTGACCTTACATGTGAAACACATACTGCAAAACAGCACATGTTAGGCATGCTCATCCAGAAAATATAAAAAAATCTGTACAATGTTAAAAATTCCACATATTTCAGTGCGGTTCTAGTTATACATGTGTACAACACTTATTCTCCTACTTCAGAAACGTATTGCTTTATCGATCCAGGACTTGTACAGGTCTCTTGTACAGGTAACTTGTGCAGGAAACAGGGAGCTAACATCTATGAAGACCCCACACATCTTGGACACAAAAAAAACTTCAATCTTCTATCTCCAGGCGGGCGATGAACCCAATAATCACATATTAATATGGATATTTCTACAGATATTCTAACCTGTGCCTTTGCATATGTGTGTGTGTGTGTGTGTGGTAGATAGATAGATATAGATATATATATTAGGAGTGTAACAGTACATGTAGTTCAGATGACATACTACATGTGTTTAAATTCCACTGGATGGATGGATGGATGGATGGATGGATGGATGGATGGATGGATAGATAGATAGATAGATAGATAGATAGATAGATAGATAGATAGATAGATAGATAGATAGATAGATAGATAGATAGATAGATAGATAGATAGATAGATAGATAGATAGATAGATAGATAGATAGATAGATAGATAGATAGATAGATAGATAGATAGATAGATAGATAGATAGATAGATGTGCACAACCTTGGCCAATAAATAAATTAGATTGTGATATCAGACATCGATATCATTGCATCCCGAGGTAGGGCATATATAGAAATATAATAACTAAGAAACATAAAGGTTGTTTAACAGCAACTTTCACTGGTTTTAGACAGAACGGTCAAAGACCCTTGGATCTGACACCAAATAAACAATATTAACATAACGATGACCTAAAGTGACAGTATTCTTTTTCTGTTTTTTTTGTTCATCTTTGATCCCCATTATTGTGGAATTTTCAGTACTAAGGAAATTTTACAGCAGGACTTTTTGCACAGGTAGCATCCTCACATGGTACCACGCTGGAATTCACTGATATGCTGAGGCGCGACCCATTCTTTCACAAATGTTTGTAGAAACAGTCTGCACACATAGTCATGAAAGTCATGGGAATACGTGAACCCAATGATTTGGAGCAGTTTCCCAATACTTTTAGTGAAATAGTGTAGCTCTTCCTTTTAATAAAAATCAAAATATATATTTAACCACAGCTCATTTGTGGCCTTTTTGTCAAAGCCCTGAGTAGTGTTGCCCAAATCCCCATTTAAAACCCTTCACCTTCACCCTTTACCTCATGCTTCACAGACCAGTCTGGTCTCCATGATGTGTAACTTAGCCTTAGACAGGTAAGGGTGACAAGAACCCCCTGTGCCTATCTGCCCTAAACCACCCCCCTTGTTTGCTGTGAGCCTGAACTCAGTCAACCTGTGTAGCATTTGCACCTAGATCATGTTGTGATTGTTTTCCAAACTATATATGCCAGACAGGTGGTGTTTAGAATAAAGAGGTTTGAGACAGTCCACTTTATACTTGTGGTTTGTCTGTTTTTACAAGCAGGATTATTCTGATTATTATGTGTCCTTGGAGTAATCTATGCATGAACATGCCTTTTTTCCTGCATGTGCCTGTCTATGTTTGGTATTTTTTTAGAACAAAGTTTAACAGTCATGGTGAAGACTAAATACAGGCTCTTGGGATTTCTTGAAACAAGTTGTACTTGTGTATCTGAACATAAAGAAACAAACTCTCTATCTGCCACTGTGATCCCATCATAGATAAGCAGAAGCAATACAAGGATGAAACGATAAGACAGTTTAAACCTCGGAACTGAAAGCATGTAATTACTTTTTACACTGACTGTAAGATGGGGCTGACCCTTCCGTTCTCCTTAGTTTTTGTCTTGGTTTTGTTTCAGTCTTACAGGAGTCTTCGTAATTTACCTAAATTTCAAATTCATTATTAATTGTGAATATTTAAAACAATGCATCAAAAGTTTATCTTTACAGTTTTCTTATTTATACACACCTTTGACTCTTCTCCACCACAATCTTTTCATCAGTTATTTCAAATTTCATTTTCTGTAATATGTCTTATTTTCAGCCCTATTTGTCCAGCCCAAAGACACTAGTGTTAATGTTTATAATAGTTATGATGCTTTATTCTAGTTAACAATTACCCATGCTTTCTTACTGTCTAAACGCCTGTTCTACTTTTAAATTATTTGATCTTACTAATTTTATACCTTGTTTCCCTTTTCAGAAAACACTCTGGATATAGATTCAGATGAAATTGAATTTGAGGTAAGTGAAAATCTTTTTTCAATGCATCTCCCTTTTTAGCTGTAACAGTCGCCTACAACTTCTTACAATTTCCAATTTCACAAACAGAGTAACTATGTGCCTGACTTGTCCCGGAATGAGGTGGACCAAATTGACAACAGCAATTTGGATTGGGGGGCTGCAAACTCACCAAGGACCACAACGGCTGCATCACCTTTGTTTCCCCTGCCTGGCATTAAAACCCCTACAGAAAAGTTCAGTGAGAGAAGAACCACCACTGAACCTGCTCCTGCTCTAGTATCCAGCCAGTCTGGTTACATTTCAAGACACTCAGAAGAAATAGAACACAGCAGTACTTACTTACAACCACCAGAGGACACTAAGTTGCCAGAAAGCAGAGGGAAAGTCGGCATTGAGAACAACACCATCTTCTATTCTAAAACAGAAGAACCCCTAAATTCAAGCTCCACCTCTCCTTTCCTCAGAAATACAAAGACAGATAGTTTAAACAAAAGCATACACCATGAAGGGTCACATGAAAAAGGAAAAGGTGACTCAAGCCCTAAAGCCTCTGATTCAAAGACAGAAGGTTCAAAAGTTATTTTTCAATATCCAACTATCATGACCACAGTGTCATCCCCCACTACAGACATGAGCAGTACATCATCATTGTCCTCTATCCAAGCTGAGGCTGATCAAGGTTCGGCACAAACCATAAATGAAGGCAGCACCACTCGTAAAAATGTTTCCACTTATCCCAAAGATTTTCCTGAGGTTCACATATCAGCCTCCACTGCCCAGACTCTATCCTCAACAGAGGCTGTTCAGCATAGTGACAGGAGTTCCAGCATGCCTCATTTTTCATCCACAGCATCTTCAGTCATGCTGAGTGGCAATGTCGTGCAGACCACACAGTCCTTGTCAAACGGTGAGCGCAGCTCTATTTATCCCTCCTCTGCCTTTGCCTCCTCCCCTCTGTGTGACACCTTGGACTCAAGCTTCGCTCCCTCCACTCGCTTGCATGACCCCTTCTCCCTGTGCCCTGTGTCGTCTGCTAGCACTCCAGACTCCCAGCCTGCTACTACTGGATTGCTGCCTAGCAAAGACCTGACTTCTACTTCAATCCCTGTCCTCCTTGCTTCCACCCTGCCTCACCTCCCTCACCCCTCGGACTCCCTGTCTGGTCAGATGACTGACTCTGTGTACTCTGACAGTAGTTTTGGGAATAGTGATAATGATGTTTTGTTGTCTGGGTCTTCAGGTGATCTATCTGTACTTAGTAATACCCCTCCAATCAAAACAGTGGTGGAATTGGCACACACCAGTGTCACAGCTGAACTCTCCAAATCTTCCTTCGATTTTTCCTCCTCAACACTCTCTCTTTCTTGCAGCCCTACCTTGCAGCCTTCGGTTCTTTTTTCTAGTGAATTCACTTTTTCTGGTGTCACTCTGGGTTTATCCAAATCGGCAACGACTGGGTTTGAGGACTCAATGTATGCAACAGGGAGTACAACTGAGTCTTTAGTTCCTGAAATTAGTAGTGACGGGTTACTCCTAGCAAGTGATGTGGACATCGTGTGTGGCTGTTCTCTAGAGACATCAACATCTTCATCATGGTTACATGCCTCTCCTCATGTACCACTTCCCTCATCAGCCAAGAGCTCTACAAGTTCAGAACTTTACTCCAGCATGGTTCTACTTTCAGCTTCTGGTGTTGTTATAGAAAACCTTCCAACATCTCTAGAAGGTTTGGGCTCTCCTGGTCTGTCTTTTAACCACTCTCTGGAATCCTATAGTCCTAACTCACTGTACTCCTCACAGTTTCTCCAAGCTGCCCATAGTGACCTGCATCTTTCTGTTACAGCCACATTGTCTGTTGGTACAGATTCTGGTTTGTCAGCATCCGAGAGAAGCACCAACTTCCAGACCTCTTCCCTCCCTTTCCCACTCACCACTTCCCTGTTTACCCCCACTCCTGAGGAGCAGGTGATAGACTTTAGCAGCAGCACCTCTGGTTCGGCCTTCTTCACTGACTCCCAGGAAGGAGTAGACCAGGAGTGGGATAAGGGTCAAACCTCCGCCTTTGGAGTAAGCCAGCTTCCTCATTCAACTGAAGTCGTGAGCACTGTCCCTCCATTCATGACCTTGGAATCTGGTCAGGGCCCAGATGAAGTGGAAGAACACTCTTCAGCTTTTTATTTTGAAAGTGGCAGCGGGAGTGCATTTCATCCAGAGGTAGAAGGCAAAGCTGCACCGACTGTTTCAGAGGTGACATCTGGTTTACCCTGGTCTCTGGGAGGCACAGACATTAGCGGCTCAGGGCAAGGCGAAGGCCTCAGTGACAATGAGACATCTTCGGACTTCAGTATTTCGGAACGCCCAGAAACAGAGTCTGAGGAGGAAGAACCAGTTGCAGGTAAAAGCAAAAAAGCTGATGCAGAAAAATAATAAACCCATCAGAGCAATGGGTGCCCCCTCAAGGGCCACCAAGAGTTGTGGACATCCAGCAGTTACTTCCTTATTTTCACCAAAATTATGTTTCATTCTTATTTGTCTGCAAAGGTAAAAAAAGGGAATCATACTTAAAACATACCCAACAACAATGAACATCATTATCTATATTAATCTGTGTGTTTTTACTTTGTTGTATATTTATTTCAGTTAGGGTTTGAAGAAAAACAATTTATTTAGGAAGTACGGGGTTGGTAGAAACAGCTCAGTTTAAAGCATTTTATTTTTTGAGCCCAAATTGTGTACAAGCTGAAAAAAATATTTATATTCTTTTATGTGGAGGTAAATCTGGGGCCAAATGATTTGTGCATTGTAACTGAATTTGAAGTCACAGAGAGAAATGCCATAGGAGTTTTGTAACTGCAGAATTTTTGTCTGTCTCTCACAATTACAAAACAACAGTTACACATTTTCAGACTCTTCAGTAAAAGTACACAAATTGTATTCTGTGTCACACATCAAAAATCTCTTACATTCAGAGTTTTGCTCCAATTGAAGCCTAGCCTGTTTACACGTGTCTCATTAACAATTCTCCCATCTTTAACTTTTCAATACTGAGTCAGAGTTTCACAAGGCAATGACTAAATGAATTGCATCATTAAAGATATCCTTGTGTTTTGTATGATTTACTGCAGAATGTCACATCTGCTTGAGAACTAGTAGATTTGCCCTCTCTCAAGCAAGCTGTGACTTGTTTTTTAATTATTGGGTTAATCAACAGAGATTGAGCCACGCCTTGATTTGGGCAGACAACCCATCATAGTAAACAACATTCCACTGTAATTTATGTCAAGTTTAGTCAAAGAACCTTGTCTTCATCCTTTGGTTATGCCACAAATCTGCCGGTTTGCTGCACAACTGAACCCACTCAGCTCCTCTGATCATCAGTGTGATCTTTCTTGATGTGAGATAGACTTCAGACCATGTGACTTTGTGTACGTGTGATGGAGAAACAAGGCATGTTTTATGGGAAGAGCAAAAGTGGGAGAGGTAACACCCAAACGTTATTTAGGTATTTACAGCTGAAAGCAGATATGTACAGTACAGACCAAAAGTTTGGACACACCTTCTCATTCAAAGAGTTGTCCTTATTTTCATGACTATGAATATTCAATTCAATTCAATGCAGTTTATTTATATAGTGCCAATTCACAACACATGTCATCTCAAGGCACTTCACAAAAGTGAAATAATAAAGTAAAAAAACCTTGGTGTTATTTTTGACTAGGACATGTCATTTAAATCCCATATTAAACAGGTTTCCAGGATTTCCTTCTTTCATCTCCGGAACATTGCCAAAATTAGAAATATCCTGTCCAGGAGTGACGCTGAAAAATAGTCCATGCATTTGTTACTTCAAGGCTGGACTATTGTAATTCTTTTACTATCAGGATGTCCACAAAATGCAGTTAAAAGTCTTCAGCTGATTCAAAATGCTGCAGCAAAGAGTTCTGATGAAAATTAAAAAGAGAGATCATATTTCCCCTACTTTAGCTTCCCTTCATTGGCTCCCTGTTAAATCCAGAATTGAATTTAAAATTCTCCTCCTCACATATAAAGCCCTTAATGATTTAGCTCCATCATACATCAGAGATCTGATTGTTCCATATGTTCCTAACAGAGCACTTCGTTCTCAGACTGCAGGTTTATCTGGTGGTTCCTAGAGTCTCTAGAAGTAGAATGGGAGGCAGATCCTTTAGTTATCAGGCTCCCCTCCTGTGGAACCAGCTCCCAGTTTTAGTCCATGAGGCGGACACCCTGTCTACCTTAAAGGCTAGGCTTAAAACTTTCCTTTTTGATAAAGCTTATAGTTAGAGTGGCTTAGTTATCCTGAGCTATCTTCCTTTTTTTACCTCCGTCTTCTTCTCCCTTGTTGGATGGAGTAAGGGGGAGTCAGGTTTAGCCTAAAACCGGCTCAGTTATGGTTGAGGTGCAAACCCCACCCCCCATTTCTGCTACCTGTATGACCCCCTCTCTTTTTCCCAATAGTTATAATCAATCTGACAGAGAGAGGTATCCCAATCGTTGTGGTTTTTAGTATAAACAATGGCCATCAGTGGGCTCTAGATGGACAAACTGTCTACTTTTAAGGCTAGGCTTAAAACTTTCCTTTTTGATAAAACTTATAGTTAGAGTGGCTTAGGTTATCCTGAGCTATCTCTGTAGTTATGCTGCTATAGGCTTAGGCTGGTGGAAGACATAATGACCACTTTCACCCTCTTCGCTACATTCTCACAGTACTCTTCAATTTTGCATTATTTGCTGTTATTTCAGCTTTTAACTTTGTTCTCTCTCTTTTCTCTTCCTAGAAGCTACACCTGGCCTGACTCTGTGTCTACCTGTAACACCTTTCTGGAGAGGGGAATCCTCCAAGCTTCTGCTGGCAACAACTTAATGCTCACCCTCTACCGATGATCCACATTGCCCTGTCTTTCAGTGTTTAACCCTTTCTCTCTCCTAGACATAGCTACTGACTGAGCTTTTACTGTAACTAACTCTATGTGCTCTCTTCAGACTCTAACATTGAAAAGTGGCTCAGAGTTTATCTGTTCTTTCTTCCTAGGTGAAACGACTAAAGGAGCTACATCCATTAACATTTACCTTTTTTTCCCCATAGAAAATTTATCCTGGATCAGTGCTTCTTTTTTTTCCTTTGTGTTCTCCTCTGTTCTCTCTAAACCCCCCCAAGTTGGGTTTTGAGCTAAAACCCTGACTCCCCCCTTACTCCCCTAAAAAAGGGGGAGGGAAAAAGGGACGGAGGTTAAAAAAAAAGGGAAGATAGCTCAGGATAACCTAAGCCACTGTAAATATAAGCTTTATCAAAAAGGAAAGTTTTAAGCCTAGCCTTAAAAGTAGACAGGGTGTCTCCCCACGGGACTAAAACGGGAGCTGGTTCCACAGGAGAGGAGCCTGATAGCTGTAGGATCTGCCTCCCATTCTACTTCTAGAGACTCTAGGAACCCCAGAAAACCTGCAGTCTGAGAACGAAGTGCCCTGTTAGGAACATATGGAACAATCAGATCTCTGATGTATGATGGAGCTAGATCATTAAGGGCTTTAATGTGAGGAGGAAAATTTTAAATTCTATTTCGGGTTTTAAAACGGGGAGCCAATGAAGGAAGCTAAAGTAGGAGAAATATGATCTCTCTTTTTTTAATTTCATCAGAACTCTTGCTGCAGCATTTTGAATCAGCTGAAGGGCTTTTAACTGCATTTGTGGACATCCTGATAGTAGAGAATTACAATAGTCCCAGCCTTGAAAGAACAAATGCATGGAATAGTTTTTCAGCGTCACTCCTGGATAGGATATTTCTAATTTTGGCAATGTTCCCGGGGAAAGAAAAAAAGGCAATCCTAGACACCTGTTTAATATGGGATTTTAAATGACATGTCCTGGCAAAAAAAAACACCAAGAATCTTTACTTTATTCCGGAGTTCAATTTAATGCCATCCAGTTTAAGTGATTGACTAAGCAGTTTTTTTTCAAAAGACTCTGGTCCAAAGACGACAACTTCTGTCTTGTCTGAATTTAGAAGCAGAAAATTGAAAGTCATCCAAGTTTTAATGTCTTCAAGACATGCTTGTAGTCTATCTAACTGGTTGTGCTCATCAGGATTCATGGATAAGTAAAGCTGAGTGTCATCAACGTAACAGTGAAAATGTATCCTATGCTGCCTGATAATTTTACCTATTGGAAGCATATATATAGTAAAGAGAAATGGCCCAAGTACTGAACCCTGTGGTACTCCACAATTAACCCTGGAGTTTAAAGATGATTTATCCTTTAAATGAACAAACTGGAATATGTCAGACAGATAAGATTTAAACCAGCCTAGCGCTGTTCCACTGATCCCTACAGCATATTCCAGCCTTTCTAAGAGAATGTGATCGACTGCATCAAATGCAGCACTGAGATCTAACAGGACAAGTACAGACACAAGTCCATTATCTGAGGCTAGAAGAATATCATTAGTGACTTTCAGCAGAGCTGTTTCAGTGCTATTATGAGCTCGGAAGCCTGACTGAAACTCTTCAAACAGGTCATTGCTGTGTAAATGCTCACACATTTGATTAGCAACTATATTGTCAAGAATTTTAGGTAAGAATGGAAGATTGGATATAGGTCTGTAATGTATTAAGTCATCTCGATCAAGCGAAGGTTTCTTTAGTAAAGGTTTAATTACAGCTACCTTAAAAGCCTGTGGTACATATCCATTTACTAAGGATAGATTAATCATATCTAAAATGGGGCTGTTAATCAGAGGGAACGCCTCCTTAAATAATTTGGTTGTGATTGGGTCTAACATACAAGTTGAAGGTTTATGAAGCTAATATTTCTGATAACTCAGGAAGCTCCACAGGATCGAAACAGTCCAAACACAAATCAGGTTCTACAGTTACTTCCAATGTTGTCTCACTTGCTGAGGATGAAGTAATCATCTTCGGGAGTATGTCAAAGATTTTCTTTTTAATAGAATCAATTTTATTTTGGAAGAATCCCATAAAGTCATGACTGCTAAGAGCTACGGGAATGGATGGCTCAACATAGCTTTGACTCTGTGTAAGTTTAGCAACTGTACTAAAGAGAAACCTAGGATTATTTTTGTTCTCTTCTATTAAGGATGAGAAATAAGCTGTTCTAGCTTGGTGAAGTGTCTTTTTATACAACAGTAGGCTATTTTTCCAGATTAAGTAGGAATCCTCTAGGTGTGTAGAGCACCATTTTCTCTCCACTTTTCTAACAATGTGCTTTAAAGTACGCAGCTCTGAATTAAACCAGGGAGTCAGCCTCCTATGAATAATGACCTTCTTTTTTAAGGGGGGGCTGCATTGTCTAATGCATCACGCAATGATGAAGCATGAAGCATGAAGCATGTGATAATGAGGAAATCAAAAGTGGAACAGATTCTTTAAAAGTTGTTACAGCATTGTCTGATAATGATCTACTATAATGAAATTTTCTTTCAGGTGGGGGAGTATTCCGGTTTAAATTAAATTCAAAAAGGTTATTAAAAAATGGTCAGACAGGACAGGGTTTGAAAAAAATTTGTTATGTCTTCACAGTCAATGCCATATGTCCGCAAAGGTCCAGAGAATGAAGACAAAGGTGGGTAGGTTTGTTAATGTTTTGGGAGAAAGGGCCAATTGAGTCTAAGATACCATTAAAGGCTATATTTAAGCTATCACTTTCAGTGTCAACATGAATGTTAAAACCCCCCATTTAAATAACCTTATCTTTTTTAACCTTAATCAGATAAAAGGTCTGAAAAACTGATCTAAAAACTGAGAGTAAGGGCCTGGTGGACGGAAAAAACAACAAACAGAAGTGGTTTTTAGTGCTTTGGGGAATTTGGATGAGGAAACTGAGGATTAATATTCAAAAAAGTTGTAGCTATTGATTGGTCTGGGGCTAGTCCATAAATCGGACTGAAAAATGGTTGCTCTTCTCCTCCTCGCCCAGTTTTATTTAGGAAAAGTGAAAATTTAAAGAATTAGTAGGAGTTGACTCATTTATATAAATAAAAACCTCTTGCTGCAGCCAGGTATCTGTGAGGCAAAATAAATCAATCTGATTGTCACAAATCAGGTCACTAACTAGCAAAGTCTTTGAAGAGAGAGATCTTATATTCAGTAAGCCACATTTAATTGTTTTATTTTATTTTTAGTCTGAGTTGTGTTTAATTTTATTATATTTTCCTGATTTCCTCGTTTTAGAGTATTTTTTAATCCATTCAATTTTGGCCGTGGGCGAGACACTGTCTTAATAGGGTAATGGGTGGGTAGCAGTGCAAAAGCTGCAGAGAGGAGTGTTAAACTACGTCCCTGCTTCCTGGTCTGAACTCTGGGTTGTCAGAGTTTTGGAGAACTAATACATTCGGGCCAGATTCCTAGAAAGAATAGGTGCTCCATCCAAAGTGGGATGGATGCCGTCTCTCCGGATCAGACCAGGTTTTCCCCAAAATGTTCGGCAGTTATCAATGTAGCCCACATCGTTTTCTGGACACCACCTAGACAGGCCAGGGGTTTTGAATGAAAAGCATGCGGCTAAACATGTCGTCACTGGTCAGATCGGGAAGGGGACCAGAGAAAATTACGGAGTCCGACATTGTTTTGGCAAACTTACACACCGAAGCAACACTTACTTTGGTGACCTCCGATTGACATAACCGGGTGTCATTAGCGCCAGCGTGAATAACAATCTTACTGTATTTATGCTTATCCTTAGCCAGCAGTTTCAGGTAGGATTTGATGTCGCCCGTTCTGGCCCCTGGCAGACATTTGACTATGGTCGCTGGTGTCTCTAGTGCCACGTTTCTGACTATGTAGCTGCCAATTACCACAGTTGGCTTCTCAGCGGGTGTGTCGGTGAGCAGGGAAAATCTGTTAGAAACGCAGACGGGTTGGTGGTGACCTGTGGGCTGGAATCTAGGACTATGCTTTCTATGTACCGTCACCCAGCCGGCCTAAGGCCCTGGCTGCGCGGGCTCTGCTGGAGGACTGCTACGGGGAGCTACCCTCGGTAGTCACCTGAAATACCGAAGTCAAATTCCTTGTTTGTATGTACAAACTTGGCAATAAAGCTGATTCTGATTCTGATTCTGAAATGGTTTTCCAACAGTCTTGAAGGAGTTCCCAGAGATGCTTAGCACTTGTTGGCCCTTTTGCCTTCACTCTGCGGTCCAGCTCACCCCAAACCATCTCGATTGGGTTCAGGTCCAGTGACTGTGGAGGCCATGTCATCTGGCGCAGCACCCCATCGCTCTCCTTCTTGGTCAAATAGCCCTTACACAGCCTGGAGGTGTGTTTGGGGTCATTGTCCTGTTGAAAAATAAATGATGGTCCAACTAAACGCAAACCGGATGGAATAGCATGCCGCTGCAAGATGCTGTGGTAGCCATGCTGGTTCAGTATGCCTTCAATTTTGAATAAATCCCCAACAGTGTCACCAGCAAAGCAACCCCACACCATCACACCTCCTCCTCCATGCTTCACGGTGGGAACCAGGCATGTAGAGTCCATCCGTTCACCTCTTCTGCGCCGCACAAAGACATGGTGGTTGGAACCAAAGATCTCAAACTTGGACTCATCAGACCAAAGCACAGATTTCCACTGGTCTAATGTCCATTCCTTGTGTTCTTTAGCCCAAACAAGTCTCTTCTGCTTGTTGCCTGTCCTCACCAGTGGTTTCCTAGCAGCTAATTTACCATGAAGGCCTGATTCACACAGTCTCCTCTTAACAGTTGTTCTAGAGATGTGTCTGCTGCTAGAACTCTTGTGTGGCATTGACCCGTTCTCGAATCTGAGCTGCTGTTAACCTGCGATTTCTGAGGCTGGTGACTCGGATGAACTTATCGTCCGCAGCAGAGTTGACTCTTGGTCTTCCTTTCCTGGGGCGGTCCTGATGTGAGCCAGTTTCTTTGTAGCGCTTGATGGTTTTTGCGACTGCACTTGGGGACACTTTCAAAGTTTTCCCAATTGTTCGGACTGACTGACCTTCATTAAAGTAATGATGGCCACTCGTTTTTCTTTACTTAGCTGCTTTTTTCTTGCCATAATACAAATTCTAACAGTCTATTCAATAGGACTATCAGCTGTGTACTGTATCCACCTTCTGCACAACACAACTGATGGCCCCAACCCCATTTATAAGGCTTGAAATCCCACTTATTAAACCTGACAGGGCACACCAGTGAAGTGAAAACCATTTCAGGTGACTACCTCTTGAAGCTCATCAACAGAATGCCAAGAGGGTGCATAGCAGTAACCAAAGCAAAAGGTGGCTACTTTGAAGAACCTAGAATATAAGACATATTTTCAGTTGTTACACACTTTTTTGTTCAGTATATAATTCCACACGTGTTAATTCATAGTTTTGATGCCTTCAGTGTGAAGCTACAATATTCATAGTCATGAAAATAAAGATAACTATTTGAATGAGAAGGTGTGTCCAAACATTTGGTCTGCACTGTATATATTTTCTCACTGTCTGACATTAAATCAGATTATACTTTTCCTTTTTTGGCTCAGTTAGGAATACCAAAATATTTCTATAAATCGCTAAATAGTTAGCCAGCATAATACCTTTTCACAAAGTCAGAAGTTCCTCAAATTCCATTTTCCTAGTACTTGGTAGAATTTACTTCAAAACTATATGCCTTTACTAACATGTTTTGGCCCATTTCTCCTGACAGAACCAGTGTGATTGGGTCAGGTTTTTAGCAGCCCTACTAACATTTTTTGTAATTCAAGTTTTTACTAGTTTTTAGAAACTTTTGGAAAAAACAGACAACATAAGGAAAGAAAAAACAGCACATTACAGGTTACAGTTACAACAATCCCAAAAAAATATCTTTTTAGGTCATACCCAGTGCAAATGAACCACTTTTTAATGAGTCCCAAAAACTGTCCCAATCAGTATCACTGTTGTCCTTCAAGATGTTGAGCATGTGTCCGCCATTAACTTTATCCAGTCATTTAACGTAGGACACTTCATGGTCTTCCAGTGACAATTAGAATAATCAGCTTAACTTGACTGCATTGTTTGATAACTAGGATCATATTGGAATCTATGTATTTGATTTAGAATCTGTCTGCATGATTGGATTAAATTGACTTTTTTCTTTTTGTAAAGTGTCTTGACACACCATGTGTTGTGAATTGATGCTATAGAAGTAAACTGAACTGAATTGAATAAACAAAAAAAAATATTAAAAAGAATTTTACATTATTCTGGCATTTAGAAAATACAAATAATTGTGGTAATCCTAACTGACCAAAAACAGGAAAATTTTGTTTGATTTAATGTCAGACAGTAAAGAAAAAAGGCTGTCTTTTTATACATTGGATGGGAAAAATCTAGTTTCTGTTGTATCTGGGAATATTTCAAGATAAGAGCTGTTTTTACCAGTAGTGTCTGATAACTTTATCAAGGAATATAAAGAATGATTATAATACAGTTTAAAATCAGTACTACGTTGATAACAAAGGGACCAAGTATGGCCAGAAGCCCATCTGAGCCTGAAAAGATGTCCACTGTCTTTTCTCTGAAGGGTCACTCTAAACTCAGCTGTAGCTCTATACAGAGTAGTATAGACACATCATGCCATTTTATTTTTCTTGCCAGAAGGAAGTGTTGGTATCTAAATGTGCTTTGTTCAAGAAGGCCACGCTACCCGGGAATGAGCTCAGGTGTGTTCCTAGAGAGTGTGTATGTTTTTAATTTTTTTATTTACACACTTTTGGGCCCATCGTTTGATCAAGCTATGCCTCATATTATGAGACCAGGGAACAAAAACCAGTGAGTATGATATGTACATTTTATAGAAAGTTTGGTTTTCACTTATTAAACTGAAATGAGAGTTTCTCAGGTTCAGCGGTCAGTGCCTTTAAAGCTAAAAATGTATAGAACGAGTCTCCTGTTACGTCTGTGGATTTTGTTTTCAGTCAGGTACAGTTCTAAAGTCACATCAAGTTCTATAAAATCATTCCTGTTTATTTCAGCTACAGCCAGCAATGATAATGTTGTATGCATGAAGTTCATTTTAACATCTGGAAAAATAGTAACATGTTTAAAAAATCTGTGTGTAATGAAAAATACTAAAAGAAAATGATGACTTGTTTCTCCCTACTATTCTTGGCATGCCTAGTTCAATTTAGACATGAAGCAAGTATGAGAAACATGGCTCCCAACCAAACCCACCAACTCTGTCCCAGCACCAAAAGCATGACCTGTCTACCCAGTCTGGCGCCAGTCTGTGGGGTACACCAGTAAAGGATATGGGTTCAGGGCCCCACCACAGTCGCCACCACTGTAGCACACCATCCCAACCAAATACATACATATACAAAGGGTCTTTATATTTAAGACAATAGAAACAATATTATGTTTTAAGATAATCACCCAGAATAAGTTAACAGGTGTACAAGTCAGAGGTTCGTGAAAGTAATTATTGACCCTTGGTGCAATGTGAACAGATCTCTGTGTCAGTTCTATATTTCTTTGATTGAGTAAAAGGAGTACTATGAAGGATTTTATATTGTACTAATTATAAAGTTGTTTTAAGGCTAAATTTGTTTTACCGATTTTAGTCTGGCACACACAAACATTGTCAGATTAAAAGAAACAATTTCATGATCCCACTCAACATAATTAGTGATTGAAATTCATATTTAAAAATCTGAAGCTGCCATTAGTGACCTTCACAGTTAAATGAAGGCTTTTGCATAGATTTCAGTTCTGTTTGTTGGATAATCATAATTGTACCAAAAACAAATTTTATGTTGTCACTGTCAGTAGTAGGTCAGGGGTCTTCAAGCAATCAGCAGTGGCTGCAGCAGTTATTCACAACTGGAGAACAGTTCCAATTCTTTTTAGTCAACCAAAAAGGAAATATTTTGTGCACAACCGAATGGTCAGTTCCAGTTTCCCCTCTTGCAGACACTGGTTTTCACATCCACCCATCTTTGTTCACTCTCTCCAGATGCCAGTAACAGCAGCCATGAGTTGAGGGTTGGCTCCTTGAGTGAGAAAGAGAGGAAGGCTGTGATTCCTCTGGCTGTCATTTCCTCCCTCACTCTGCTTGGCCTGGTTGTTCTCATTGGCATCTTCATCTACTGGAGGTCAGTACCACTGTCACATCACACCTGCATGCTGCTTAGCAAACATCATTACATTTGTGTTTCACACATGCAGCAGCCATCACTTAACATTCAAACACTCAAACAATATCTTGTAATGACAGTCCCATTATCGTGTGCCTTCATACTGATGGTGTCATCCCAATCTGAGAAAATTACATGGTTTAGTGATCCTGAATTTCAAGTGTTCACATAAATCTTTGCAAAGAGCCTTGTTTCTGCTTTATCTTTAAAATCCTTTCAAATGTTGAGAATGTTAAGGCATCTCTGTAATGAGTAGGCTGTGAGATGTTTGATATGGAATATGGAAGATTGTCAAGCTAATATATTGCCTCACAAATGTGTTCACACCTTATCCTGTTGTGTTTTAACCACCGATTTTATTGTTCTCTTATTGAGATTTTATGCGACAAAGAGACAGACATAGTGCATAATAAGTGGAAAGAAACTGATACATGATATTTGAACTTGTTTTACAAATCAAAACCTCAAAGGTGTGGCCTGCACTTGTTTTCAGCCTACCTGAGTAAACACTTTGTGGAACCAGCTTTCTCTGTAGGTAGATCCAAAAGTCTCTTGGGGTATGTCTGTATCAGCTTTGTACATCTGGAGATGTGGGTTTTGCAACAATTTTCTTTGCAAAATAGCTTACGGTCAGACTGGATGGAAAGCGTCTGTGAACATAAATTTTTAAAACTTGTGAAGTTATTTTATGAATTGAGGGCATGGTTATTTGTTTTCAAACGGATCTCCTTTGCCTTCATTATTGAAAAAGCTCTGCTTGCCTGTAATTATGCTCTCCTTCAATCTCACACTTGTTCTTTGGTTCTTTTAATGAATAGATACTTTCTGCATATGCTTCTGGATTGTGATAACCCCTTCCGTTCAAGCCAATATATTTAGTTGTATGTTTATAAAAACATGCTTTTGTAAACTATTTTAGGGTAAGCCAAGAATTTCTGTTTTGGATTCAGTATTTTAAACCTACCAGAAGAGGGCAGCATAGGTTGTCTTTGACTATGGCTGACATGGACGAAAGGAATAGAATGAAAGAGATTCATGACCAGTCCTGCTGCACCTACAGCATTATATCTGTTTTTATGTCATAAATGAATGAAGAGAATGTTTTTCTACCTACAGAGCCATCCCAGTGTGAATGACGTAACATATCTCCATTACTGAAACACAGAGTTAAATAAACAGAAACCACAGCTGAACCTCTGGAAGTAAATTTAATTTGTTCAAGTTGATCATTTTTATCTTACATTTTTGTAATGTGTTTCCCAGTAAAATTAATATATATTTTTTAAATATTTATATATTTGATCATTTTTGTAAAATTGCAATACATATTTCCAAGCCAAGTCTTTTGCCTTGAATCAGGTGTCATGACTGAAATAAACATTTTTTATCGTTTCGATGACATCTAGTGCACATTTAACACTGTAGGTTATGATTCCAAACCTGTTCTGTTTCTCCTTAGGCCCAAATTATTAGATGAACTTTTATTGATTATGTTTTAATCTATTAATTTTCATAAATGATTATGTCTTAATCTTTTAACATTTTTTCAAGCAGGCAAAATAAAATATAATAAAATATATTTTATCTTGTATTATTTTGAAAATTAATTAAATGTAATATTTACCCTATTACACATATGCAGCCATATTCAATAAAATTGAATATGCATTCTGATTAGACTCGTTTGTCAGTTTAAAGTACCGTTTGAAAATAACCTTTAGGTAGGTATCAGTCATACTTTTCATCAAGCCCACATTTCTGTAATAAAAATGTTTTTATTGGTCTGATGTGATATTCTAAACTTAAACGACATGCTTTCATTAGCTGTAAGAAAATCATCATAATTAACGGGTCTGTGTGGAATTAATCTATGTGTTTCACATAGTGATGGAGTTACTGAAATAAATTAAATGGCTATTGCTGTTTTGTCATTGTAATGACTAAGTTCACACCTGTTTATCCCTGTCTTCATAATATCCAGTGCCTTATTTTTTATTGTACTGAATAGGGTTTAGGTTTTCTTCTCACTCTGAGCTGGAGAATTTCTAATAATAATGGGAAACGACTTTCTAAATCCACATTTAAGATCCTTGTTCTCAATTCCTAATAGTACAGATGTTCGTGTTTAAGGTATAAATTACAACATAATGAGCGAGGCCAAAGTTAATAAATGAGTGTTAAACCTCTTAACTGAATGGAACAGGAAGTGTATTTATTTAGATATTTTCAGCAGGACGTGTTCTTGTAATGTTGCTAATTTAGCAGCGAGAAAATATCAGAAGTAAGTTACCTTTATTGGTTTACTAAATGATCCAAAGTCTTTCACTTCAGCGTTCAGTTGGAGAGACATTCATGTGGTCATTATTATAAAGCTACAGCTAACATTGTTAGGAGCCATTAACATCCCATAATAATCCACCAACATTACTGGCTGATAAGTAAGTGCATCCTTTCACAATAAAACATGCACAGCAGTTGCAGTCTGTAGCTCATACTGTATATCGACTTCCTTTCACTCTTCACTACATAAAGAGATAAAAACTGTTGCTAAAACTTGAGTCTAAGACCACAAGTCAGTTAAGTCTAAAATCTTTAGGGCACAAGTTTAATTCGAGTCTGACGATATTTATTTTATTTTTTTACTTAAATTTGACTTGAATCAGAGTCTCAAACTTGAGTAATATTTAATGGTGAAATGTTAACCAAACAAAAAATAGTAAAGATTATAAAGATCTGTGGAACATCTTCTTGTTCTAAGGATTTGTAAATGTGGAGAAAATACAACTATTATTTGAGCCCATCTCTAAACAGGACACCAACAATTTTGTCAGCACCAACACCCCAACTTCTGGGAACACTGGCACCACGGGACTTCAGGCTCACTCTGCAGATCTACTTCTGTCTGTCATTCAAATGTGTCGAGAAAAGTGCTGTCCAGTCATCCAGCTTTTAACTGACTGCAGACATTTTATTAAAATGTGCAATTTCAAAACTTCATTTGGAAGAAAGGAAATATACGCCTGGATATCATCTGCATAGCAATGATAGGAAATATCCTTAAAAGATGACACAGTGGGACCACGAGGGAGCAGATAAAGTACCACCGGCCGATAGTCGAACCTCGGCTTCAGGAGGAGCAGTGTGGTTTTCGTCTTGGCCATGGAACACTGGACCAGCTCTATACCCTCTACAGGGTACTCGAGGGTTCATGGGAGTTTGCCCAACCGGTCCACATGTGTTGTGTGGACCTGGAGAAAGCATTCGACTGTGTCCCTCGTGATGCCCTGTGGGGGGTGCTCCAGGAGTATGGAATCGGGGGCCCTTTACTAGGGGCCATCCGATCCCTGTACAAGCGGAGAAGGAGTTTGGTCCGCATTGCCGGCACTAAGTCGGACCTGTTTCGGGTGCATGTTGGAATCCGGCAGGGCTGCCCTCTGTCACCGGTGCTGTTCATAACTTTTATGGACAGGATTTCTAGGCGCAGCCAAGGGCCGGAGGGGGTCTGGTTTTGGGGACCAGAGGATTTCGTGTCTTCTTTTTGCAGATGACGTGGTCCTGCTGGCCCCCTCTAGCCAAGACCCACAGCATGCGCTGGGGCGATTCGCAGCAGAGTGTGAAGCGGCTGGGATGAGGATCAACTCTTCCAAGTCCGAGGCCATGGTTCCCGACCGGAAAAATGTGGCTTGTCCTCTTCAGGTTGGAGGGGAGTTCCTGCCTCAAGTGGAGGAGTTTAAGTATCTCGGGTTCTTGTTCAGGAGTGGGGGAAGAATGGAGCGGGAGATCGACAGACGGATCGGTGCCGGTCCGTTGTGGTGAAGAGAGAGCTGAGCCGAAAAGCGAAGCTCTCCATTTACCGGTCGGTCTACGTTCCTACCCTCACTTATGGCCATGAACTTTGGGTCATGACCGAAAGAACGAGATCCCGGATACAAGCGGCTGAAATGAGCTTCCTCCATAGGGTGGCCGGGCACTCCCTTAGAGATAGGGTGAGGAGCTCGACCATCTGGGAGGGGCTCAGAGTAGAGCCGCTGCTCCTCCACATCGAGAGAAGCCAGTTGAGGTGGCTCGGGCATCTATACCGAATGCCTCCTGGACGCCTTCCTCGGGAGGTGTTTCAGGCACGTCCCACCGGGAGGAGGCCCAGGGGACGGCCCAGGACACGCTGGAGGGACTATGTCTCTCGGCTGGCCTGGGAACGCCTTGGGCTCCCCCCGGAGGAGCTGGAGGAGGTGTCTGGGGAGACATCTGGGGGACGTCTGGGCGTCTCTGCTGAGTCTGCTGAGTCTGCTGCCCCTGCGATCCGGTCCCGGATAAAGTGGAAGACTACGAGTACGAGTACAAGTATTTTTTTTCTGGTGCAAAGATGATTATTTCAGTTTTTTCTTCAGACATTTTATTAAAATGTGCAATTTCAAAATTTCATTTAGAAGAAAGGAAATATACGGCTGGATATCATCTGCATAGCAATGATAGGAAATATTCTTAAAAGATGACACAGTGGGACCACGAGGTAGCAGATAAAGTAAAAACAACAGTGGCCTCAAAATAGAGTCCCGTGGAACACCAAATTGAGCAGGACAAGAATGGGATCTGTAAATAGATGCAGCCAAATAGATGCAAATATGAGGACAACCATTTTAAAGCAGAACCTGAAACACCAACCCAACACCTCAGCCCATTTAGCAGGGTTGGATAGTCAACAGCATCAATAGCTGAGGTCAGGTCAATCATAAGCAGCATAGAACATTTATCTGCATCACTCTGCATCAAAATATCATTACAGACTCTAAGAGGAGCTGTTTCAGTTGAGTGGTATTTATGAAAACATAACTGAAAGTGATACATAAAGCTGTACTAATCAAGAGCAGCAGTTAACTGCCTGATAAACTTGTAGCCTTAGCCAGAAGAGGAAACTATGAGATGGGTCTGAGGATAGGGGTGGCTCGTGTAATTGCCATAACCGTCCTGTGGTATAAAATTCTTGTGTGGGACATTTATGTGCCCTTCAGATTCAGAAAAACATTCTATTTAGATGTGTTTGGATTTAGAGGGTCCACTCTATGTCATGATGAGGCTTCCATTCGTAGGTTGAGTTCTCAGCAGATTCTTATGATCAAATATTGTCTGAACTATTGATACATTACCTTATTCGAAGGTCATATTTTATTGGATTGTGGATTTAAACAATATATTCCTCTCCTAAATAAAAAATGTGTGCACTTGATTTGACAGAACAATTCTTCCATAAACCCAAAATTTTCTTTATTTTTTGGAATTCTTAATCTCTTCCAACACGGGCTCAACATTTCTTTTAAATTATGCTCAGTGCTTTTATTCCTGTGGGTCAATGCTCTGACAAACAGTTGATGTGTCTGTAGCCATCGGATTTTTGAGCTGCCAGTGAATGTGAATGTGTGTCACCACTCACTCACTTTTAAATGTTTTGATTTGTTGGCATTAACAAATGATGCCTTTTATAATTTCCCAAACATGCACAAGATGAACTTGGAGAAAATAATAATTTTTTTTGACCAACTCAGACTGTGAAATAACCATCTTTTAAAATCTCATCTGATATGCTGTCAGGCGGTGTTTAACACTTTTAGCCAGTTTTTTTCACTGACGGTACAGTTTCAAGTGATTTTCCATTGCTGCATCAGATACTTAACTTGTTGTTCTTGTTTTTCACTCTGCTTGTTGTTGTATATCAAAGATTTGAGCAGTGCTAAGCCGGTAATAATCTGAGGAGCAGGGGGATTAATCCTCGCTAAGGGATGTTTCTCAGCTGCAGCAATTTGAGCATCCACTCAGCTATGTCTAGAGAGGCTTGCTGGATAGAAAATGACATCTGCCTGATTACGTTGGGTCCAGGGAGTCGTGTTTTTGTCTCGGTGGGGTGACGGCAAGAAGCCAAACCTACACTAATCCTGATGCATTTGGCTCCTTCATTGCTCCTTTGTTACAACACAGTGCACATTTGGAGTCATTCAGTTTTATATGACATTAACTGTATTGCCAATGTTACAGCGCTGCAAATGACCTAAAAGAAAATGCAAAGCCAAAATATAAAAATAAAGGTTTACTGCCGGAATCAATTTAAAGGTATATAAAAAATGAATGATTTGTGTTTTTACTGTCAAACAGATTCTACTTTAAGTAAAACTCTTATCACAATGCCTCCAACACTGTACCATTTATAATATGATCACCAGATAAACTACAGATCTTTTTACACACAATGCTACATAATTAACACAACTAGGACTCACACTAAAAGCTAATATTAGCTGCCTAGAAAGCTGACTCGGTTAGCTAGCCTCTGCTTAACAGAAATACTAATCTTGACTCCTAGCATGCCAACTTCAAAAGCCTTACTTGCAGTAAGGGTCTGCGTTCTTTAGTTTCCTGCCCACTACTATTTTTCTATATTAAGAAAAATGAGAGTGACCAAGGAGGTTGTGTGTTAAAACAGCAAGAGAGGGGCGACTCTGCTCCAAACTCTGGTCCCTCCCGAACTTTTTCTTGGATTTAATGAAAGGGACTTGAGAGCAGTACAACAGAAAAACGTTTTGATACTATTGCTTTTTTAAATCATTAAATATCTTCCGACCATTAAGAAGCCCATGCCTATTGGCAGGTTGAACAATTTATTCACTTAACAATCAGCTGGTCACCAGTTCAGTAATATACCGCTGTGCTATCCTGGTGGAGCTGGACTGCCTGTGCAACCTCTGTAGGGTCCACGTGTGGTCTCATGCTACCAGTAGTGACACTGACCCTGGTCAAATGCAAAATGCAAAAAAAAGCAGCTTAGGAAAATGTGGAGGGAAAAAAAAAATTCTGTAGCCTTCACCTGCAAAATCATTTCTGTTTTAGGGGTCATCTCATTGTTGCCCTTTTGGTGCAACTGTTGTTAATTTCATTAACACCTTAACAGCTGACACTGATTAACAACCCACTCTACTACTACTGGTCAGGGATCTAGGGTAGCGCATCAGGTCTCAGTGGTTGATTGGTGCCGGGGCAGGCATTTCGGTCCCCTTGGATTATTCAGATTTTTGGATTTCAGTTCATGGTTTCGGTACCCAGTCCGCTGGCTGGATGGACTGCCGGGTTCCAGCAGGGAGAGGTCCGCTGAACAGTGTTGGCAGCTACTGGGGGAGTGGCTTTGCATTGGTGGAGGGGCTGGCTAGCTGACTCGGATCAATGTCTGCTGCTGGGGTGTGACATGTGGGAGAGGTGTGTTCTACCGACGCCTCTGGGTTCATGGTGAAGGGTTGGTGGTGTATCCTCCACTGCCTCTTCCAGCATCTCTGGCCCCCGAGCTCTGGCCCCAAGCGAGGTGGAGTGCATCTTGTCCCAGTGCTCTGGCTGTGGTTGGGTTTTGCTTGGCCTAGAGCGGTTGGTCGGGCCGGCTGGTGTGGTCACATGTTTATTTTTATTTTTTCCTTTCTCTGTTGTGGACGGGCCTTTTTCTCTCTGGGGCTGCTGCTGTTGGGCTGGCTCCGTAAAGTGCTGGTCAACTCGATGGAGTCTGCTCTGTTGTGCTTGTATGTGGTAGCTGGGGTATCGTTGCGCAGAGCCCTTGTTTTGCCATCGCAGCGTGCTGTGTGTTGGGGGTGGGATGCCATGGAGGCCCCCCCATCAAATGTGGGGCCTGTTTCCCCCACTTCACACTCCCCTGGCAGTGGCTGGTGCCTCTGCCGGTTGGTGTGTTGTTCGTTCTTGGTGTCCGGGGTTTGGTGATAGAGTGTGTACCAAATCACTACCAGTGGCTACTTGGCAGGGCCTGGGCCTCCTGGCTCCTTCGGGCATGTGCTGTGGGTGGTATGCCCCTGGGTTTCAGGGTCTATGGCTGGATCTGCTCCGGCGTAGCCAGCCCCTGACAGAGCCTGTGGGTTTCTGCAATGTGACTGCTGCGTGGTTCCCCCTGGGGGCTTTCCTCCGCTCTTCTTTGTGGCTCCCATCTCCTCTATGTCGTCCTCAGGTCCTGCAGGCAGGTCTGTGGTTTTCGAAACCCGCTTTTGAATATTCTTATGGAGAGACCTTATATGCACATCCGTGTTCACACATGCACTCACAGGTGTTTGGATTCTGGTCTTTAAAGATACACAGATATACTCTATATTGATCTGCGGTTGCCACTAAGTACATCTTCTATTTATTAGTACTGTGTACTTTTCTGTAAGGTTGTTGTTATATATGAATTTGTTGTTTATCCCTGTGTTTTTATTCTCTCCTGCTCTGTCTCTTTTTGCAGGTGTAGACGCAGTCTTCTATGGTGTTATCTTGTATTGACTTTATCGTTCTCTCTCTCCTCGATTCTTATCCCCTTCTCTCCCTTTTTGCCCCACCTCCCTCCCTTTCTTTCTTCTTTTTTCTCTTTCATTTTTTTCTCTGTGTCTTTTGCATTTGAATTAATTCCAAAGCAGTTTATATATACAGTACAGACCAAAAGTTTGGACACACCTTCTCATTCAAACAGTTGTCCTTATTTTCATGACTATGAATATTGTAGCTTCACACTGAAGGCATCAAAACTATGAATTAACACGTGTGGAATTATATACTGAACAAAAAAGTGTGAAACAACTGAAAATATGTCTTATATTCTAGGTTCTTCAAAGTAGCCACCTTTTGCTTTGATTACTGCTATGCACACTCTTGGCATTCTGTTGATGAGCTTCAAGAGGTAGTCACCTGAAATGGTTTTCACTTCACAGGTGTGCCCTGTCAGGTTTAAGAAGTGGGATTTAAAGCCTTATAAATGGGGTTGGGACCATTAGTTGTGTTGTGCAGGAGGTGGATACAGTACACAGCTGATAGTCCTACTGAATAGACTGTTAGAATTTGTATTATGGCAAGAAAAAAGCAGCTAAGTAAAGAAAAACGAGTGGCCATCATTACTTTAAGAAATGAAGGTCAGTCAGTCCGAACAATTGGGAAAACATTGCAAGTGTCCCCAAGTGCAGTCGCAAAACCCATCAAGCGCTACAAAGAAACTGGCTCATATGGGGACCGCCCCAGGAAAGGAAGACCAAGAGTCACCTCTGCTGCGGACGATAAGTTCATCCGAGTCACCAGCCTCAGAAATCGCAGGTTAACAGCAGCTCAGATTAGAGAACAGGTCAATGCCACACAGAGTTCTAGCAGCAGACACATCTCTAGAACAACTGTTAAGAGGAGACTGTGTGAATCAGGCCTTCATGGTAAATTAGCTGCTAGGAAACCACTGGTGAGGACAGGCAACAAGCAGAAGAGACTTGTTTGGGCTAAAGAACACAAGGAATGGACATTAGACCAGTGGAAATCTGTGCTTTGGTCTGATGAGTCCAAGTTTGAGATCTTTGGTTCCAACCACCATGTCTTTGTGCGGCGCAGAAGAGGTGAACGGATGGACTCTACATGCCTGGTTCCCACCGTGAAGCATGGAGGAGGAGGTGTGATGGTGTGGGGTTGCTTTGCTGGTGACACTGTTGGGGATTTATTCAAAATTGAAGGCATACTGAACCAGCATGGCTACCACAGCATCTTGCAGCGGCATGCTATTCCATCCGGTTTGCGTTTAGTTGGACCATCATTTATTTTTCAACAGGACAATGACCCCAAACACACCTCCAGGCTGTGTAAGGGCTATTTGAACAAGAAGGAGAGCGATGGGGTGCTGCGCCAGATGACATGGCCTCCACAGTCACCGGACCTGAACCCAATCGAGATGGTTTGGGGTGAGCTGGACCGCAGAGTGAAGGCAAAAGGGCCAACAAGTGCTAAGCATCTCTGGGAACTCCTTCAAGACTGTTGGAAAACCATTTCAGGTGACTACCTCTTGAAGCTCATCAACAGAATGCCAAGAGTGTGCGTAGCAGTAATCAAAGCCAAAGGTGGCTACTTTGAAGAACCTAGAATATAAGACATATTTTCAGTTGATTCACACTTTTTTGTTCAGTATATAATTCTACATGTATTAATTCATAGTTTTGATGCCTTCAGTGTGAAGCTACAATATTCATAGTCATGAAAATAAGGACAACTCTTTGAATGAGAAGGTGTGTCCAAACTTTTGGTCTGTACTGTAATTATATATATACATATATTTATTCATTATTATTTATATATTTATTTCTTTTTGATTTCTTTCAAACAGTTTTTAATTCTTGTTCTGCTTTCAGTGAACAAAATATCAGTGGTCGAAGTCCAAAAATCTAAATTTAAAAACTGATGTCCACATTGTAATGGTTTACTGTCTGTTTTAACTTACGGTGTAACATCATCTTGTATATTAATGCCATAATTTTTCTTGTAAATTAAAGTCTGTCAAAGCACTCTCGAGTTTCTGTCAGCATGTGGCCATGTAGCAGTTTCTACATAAAAATACGTCTGAATATCTAAATAGCTCATAGGTATCTGTGCTAAAGTTGGTACATATTTGGTTTGAAGGACAAACTTTTCCTGATGACTACATTTGTTTTTGAATGGATTATCATTACAAGTCTAAACATAGACTTGTTTCCTGGTGGAATCATTTGGTCTCAAACTGTGGACCTCTCAAATACTAAAACAGATCCAGCATACTTCACTTTATGCAGTGTATCAGTCATGCTTTTATTATCATTCACATGAATGCCACAGAGATATTCTGTCAGCACTGCGTCTCGCTATATGAGCATTTTGGTCAAAGAGGTACTACTGATGTATGAGAGGCCGGTAGTTATGGAAGGAAATTACAATATTCTGTATAGTACCATTACTACGGTCCAAACATGTCATTTATCCACAACTGATAAAAGGATGAAATTAAAGTATTAAATCAAATGTTGCTGTCTTTGACTTGCAGTTTTGCTTTTAAGCATTTCTGCATAATTTACACACAATTTTGTAGACCTTATAAATATATGATATATAACATTTTTAGTCTAGGCATTTTAAATTCACCTTTGTTTAAACATAGAAGAAGGATATATAGATTTGTAATTAACGTGTCTAAATGAGGTCTACGTGTAGCTTCAACATTAAAAGGTCCATTGCTCAGTGAGCACCCTGATGAAGCTGGCATCTGCTTCACACCTTAGCACTAAACTAAAAAACTATTTTAGTCAGTGTTGCATTTGATCATCTCTAGTTCAAAATCTAAAATACTGAAACAGATCAAATCTGAACTGGACAATTTTCACAACAGGGAAAGTTGGAAAACCATTTCCTGATTTAAGTAAATGCAAAGAGTATCGTTTAAAATGCCTTTATGCTTTAGGACCTTCCTGGAATTTGACAGCCATAGAAACCTTATGAGTCAAACATGCAGAGGACTATTTTACACTCAATACAGATTCTTTAAAACTCAAGTTGTTATTGTTGAAAGCAATTCTTGCCCAAAAAAAAACTGTTGCCCTGTCTTTTACTTGCATACCCAGTAGTGTTGTCTAATAAGCTGAGGGGACTGTTTTACCCAAAGTAGTAACAGAGACCAAGGAGGAGAGATGGTTGTTTCCATAGTAACAAATGCTGAAAAATAGTCAAATTGGTTTCATTGAATGCAGAATAAAACTATTTTGAACAAAGATAAAAACATCATTTCTGCTGTTTTATGATCAGACACTATCTGGATTTAATTTTCTGTTCATGTCTTACTTTGCATACTGAGCGTCATTCTTGTGTCGCTAGGTAAAAGAGCAGAATGTAATTACAGAACAACCAAACAATATATTTGCTTTAATAAAACTGAACAGAGACCGATCAGTTTTAGATGTGTAGGTAAATTAAAAGCAAAGGATGAATCCTGAATGCTTTGGTGAATTCTTAAAAAGCTCTTCTTGACCAAATAAATAGATATCCATTGTTGGCCGTCGTCTGAACCTGTGATCCTCATTCTTTGACTATTTTGGTTTCTTCTAAGTATTTGTCTTTTAATCTCTGGACTCAGCCGTGTTTCCATGCGATGTCCATTTCTGGCTGACATCTCGCAGGTTCATTACAGGCTGCCTCATCCGTTTAAAAACATGTTGAGGATTAGCAGAACATCTTTTTTCCCCATGTTTATGTGAAGATTGCCATGTTACACCAAAATCTGGGCTAACGCAGAATCACATAAAAACAAAAGCCTCTTACGACTATCGGGTTCAATGCACTCCTGTTGCTTTGGTGTTGGTGGTTTTTTTTCTTTCTATATTTAAGTTGATCGTAAATTTGCTTTTCCTGAGTTCAAACATGGCTTGAGCAGAAACATCTCTGCCTCTGCATTCTGTGGGTTATGTGTTAACTAAACAACTAAACAAAGTTTTTTTCTTTTCCACAGAATGTGTTTCCAGACTGCTCACTTTTACATTAACAACATGTCATCACCCCGAGTCATCACGCAGTCTACTGGTGCATTAACATCTGGTAACACACGTACACACACACACGCACACACATACATGTTTATTTCTAAAAATCTGTAGGAATTATAATTATTTAGACCAAACTCAAATTTAAATTTCATTCTTGTTTTTGAAAAAACACTATTTTGTAAATTAATGCTTAAATACTGCATCCTTACATGTTACCACAGTTTCTGAACCATGGACTGTCTATGTTGCAGTATAGACGGTACTCCAGAAAGCCCACCAGAATTACTTTTTGAATATCTCCAAAAATGTCCACATTATAAAAAAGCATCTGAACTTCTGAAGAGCACCGTTGTTTATCTACATCTCTGTTGAAATAAAGGTTGAAAACTTATCTAGCAAACCACTGCTGTATCTTCTTCAATCTGTCTCCTGTGTCTTAAAGGGGACATGTGAATTTCAATTCCACTCCACCCCGTTCGGCCATTTTTGTAGTTTGTTAGCAGAGATATAATTATCTAGAACCTGAATGCATCAATGGTAAAATGACTATTTAACACCCACAACAGAAGCTTCTAAAGCTGGGGGATGGTGTAATGAATTTTGTGGGTTAATACACCCAACAACCGAACATTAAAGGGGACATATCTTGCAACATCCACTTTTTTAGCTCTTAAACACATTTTTTATGTATTGGTAGTCTCTGAAAGTCTAGAAAATTTGAATTTAGTCACTCCAGATTCTGCGTAGACACATTTAGATGCTTTTGGGGTCATATTTGATAAGTCTGTTCAGATTTTTCCATTTTCTATTACGTTTCGTTCTCTATTACGTCACAGTATGTTCTGTGGAACTTCTAAAGATGCCCATGAACCAATCCAGCGAATCCGCCATTTTTTTTCTGGCAGTATTCTTGTCGTTCAAGTTGAAGGATGCCGAAGCAGCAAGCGGAAAACTCTAAATGTTCTGTTGTCGAGTGTACACCAGTCATTACATCGTCCCCTACGATCAGAACCTCTTCAGAGTGCCTGGTTAAATTTTATTTTTCAACCAAACGTCCCGACATCAGTGGGGAAAGTCCTCGTTGTTTGCGGGAAGTACTTCAGGTAGGAGTGTTTCAGCAACCTCGGCCAGTATGAAGGAGGATTAGCCGAAAGAGTCCGTCTATCTGAGGGGTAAGTTCCTTCTGCCTATGGAAGCTACAGATAACGGTAAAATGACAGCAAGATCGATTGTTGAGGTGTTGATAGAGCTTACTGGCTGCTGCTAATGTTAGCACTGTGCGCCCGCTTTTAGCTCCTTAAGGACATCACCTTATTGTGTGTTTTGAATAACAATATTAAACAAACAGTTTTGCAGTCTGTTTGGTTTCCTCTTTTGCCTTGGGAAACACATGATCCAAATGCATACAGTGATGTTCTTGATGCTAGCGTTAGCTAACTCATTAACTATGTTGGGGTCTTGTTTAAAAGTCGTACTCGTCGTCTTCCGCTTATCCGGAACCGGGTCGGGAGCCCAAGGCGTTCCCAGGCCAGCCGAGAGACATAGTCCCTCCAGCGTGTCCTGGGCCGTCCCCTGGGCCTCCTCCCAGTGAGACGTGCCTGGAACACCTCCCGAGGAAGGCGTCCAGGAGGCATCCGGTATAGATGCCCGAGCCACCTCAACTGGTTCCTCTCAATGTGGAGGAGCAGCGGCTCTACTCCGAGCCCCTCCCGAATGGCCGAGCTCCTCACCCTATCTCTAAGGGAGTGCCCGGCCACCCTACGGAGGAAGCTCATTTCAGCCGCTTGTATCCGGAATCTCGTTCTTTCGGTCATGACCCAAAGTTCATGGCCATAGGTGAGGGTTGGAACGTAGACCGACCGGTAAATCGAGAGCTTCGCTTTTCAGCTCAGCTCTCTCTTCACCACAACGGACCGGCACAGCGCCCCCATTACTGAGGCAGCCGCACCGATCCGTCTGTCGATCTCCCGCTCCATTCTTCCCTCACTCGTGAACAAGACCCCGAGATACTTGAACTCCTCCACTTGAGGCAGGAACTCCCCTCCAACCTGAAGAGGACAAGCCACCATTTTCCGGTTGAGTACCATGGTCTCTGACTTGGAGGAGCTGATCTTCATCCCAGCCGCTTCACACTCGGCTGCGAACCGCCCCAGCACATGCTGTAGGTCTTGGCTAGAGGGGGCCAGCAGGACCACGTCATATGCGAAAAGAAGAGACGAAATCCACTGGTCCACAAACCAGACCCCCTCCGGCCCTTGGCTGCGTCTAGAAATCCTGTCCATAAACGTTATGAACAGGACCGATGACAAAGGGCAGCCCTGCCAGAGTTCAACATGCACCGGGAACAGGTCCGACTAAGTGCCGTCAATGCGGACCAAACTCCTGCTCCGCTCGTACAGGGACCGGATGGCCCCTAATAAAGGGCCCCCGATTCCATACTCCTGGAGCACCCCCCCACAAGGCAACACGAGGGACACAGTCGAATGCCTTCTCCAGGTCCACAAAACACATGTGAACCGGTTGGGCAAACTCCCATGAGCCCTCGAGTACCCTGTATAGGGTATAAAGCGAGTCCAGTATTCCACGGCTGGGACGAAAACCACACTGCTCCTCCTGAAGCCGAGGTTCGACTATCGGCCGGACTCTCCTCTCCAATGCCCTGGCGTAGGCCTTACCAGGGAGGCTGAGGAGTCTGATCCCCCTGTAGTTGGAACACACCCTCCGGTCCCCCTTCTTATGAAGCGGGACCACCACCCCGGTCTGCCAGTCCAGAGGTATTGTCCCCGACCGCCATGCAATGTTGAAGAGGCGTGTCAACCATGACAGCCCCACAACATCCAGAGATTTGAGGTTCTCAGGGCGGATCTCATCCACCCCCGAAGCCTTGCCACCGCGGAGCTTTTGAAACACCTCGGTGACTTCAGCCTGGGTGATGAAAGAGTCCAACCCCGAGTCCCCAGCCTCTGTTTCCACCAGGGAATGCGTGATGGCAGGATTGAGGAGATCCTCGAAGTACTCTTTCCACCGCCCGGTAATGTCCCCAGTCGAGGTCAGCAGCCGAGGGCCGAGGGCTCCGCCAGGCGTTCCCAGCAGACCCTCACTATGCGCTTGGGCCTGCCAAGTCTGTCCGGCTTTCTCCTCCTCCAGCGGATCCAACTAACCACCAGGTGGTGATCAGTGGACAGCTCAGCCCCTCTCTTCACCCGAGTGTCCAAAACATGCGGCCCAAGGTCTGATGATACGACAACAAAGTCGATCATTGACCTCCTGCCTAGGGTGTCCTGGTGCCAAGTGCACTGATGGACACCCTTATGCTTGAACATGGTGTTCATTATGGACAATCCGTGACTAGCACAGAAGTCCAATAACAAAACACCACTCGGATTCAGATCGGGGAGGCCATTCCTCCCGATCACGCCTCTCCAGGTGTCACTGTCGTTTACCACGTGGGCGTTGAAGTCCCCCAGCAGAATAATGGAGCCCCCGGGAGGGGCAATATCCAGCACCCCCGACAGGGACACCAAGAAGGCCGGGTACTCCGCACTACCGCTCGGCCCATAGGCAGAAACTACAGTCAGAGACCTATCCCCGACCCGAAGGCGCAGGGATGCGACCCTCTCATCCACCGGGGTAAACCCCAACAAGAGACAGCTGAGCTGGGGGGCAACAAGCAAACCCACCCCAGCCCGCCGCCTCTCCCTGTGGGCCACTCCAGAGTAGAAGAGAGTCCAGGCCCTCTCAAGGAGATGGGTTCCAGAGCCCACGCTGTACGTGGAAGCGAGCCCGACTATTTCTAGTCGATATCTCTCGACCTCCCGCACAAGCTCAGGCTCCTTCCCCCCCAGCGAGGTAACATTCCACATCCCTAGAGCCAGCCTAAGCATCCGGGGATCGGTCCGCTGAGGTCTCCACCTTCGTCCGCCACCCAATCCTGTTTGCACTGGTCCCTCACGGTTCCCCCTGCAGGTGGTGGGCCCACTGGGGGATGGCCTTGCGTCTCTCGTTAGGGCTTGGCCCGGCCAGGTCCCGTGAGGAGCAACCCGGCCACCAGGCGCTCTCCGGCTTTAACACACCTGATTTAGATGATTGCAGCTCAGCAAAAGCCTGTTCAACCATCGCTGTCGTTTGTTGGATTTGATAGCTTACGGCTACAATATTAGTTTTGGTGCTGTTGTTCTCATGCATTAGCAAACGTAGCAGTTTGTTGGTGCAGTGATTTTGTATATACTTCTTGTTTTTTTGACATTTATTGATATCTATCGAGGGCAAGTAAAGTAATAGAATTTTGTATAGCTCCGCAGCCTAGAGGGGGTCGGGGTGTGAAGTGCCTCATTTGCATTTAAAGAGACTGCAGCAAAATGGGACGGTCAAAAAGGACGCTTAAAAAATGAGTAAAATGAACGCCTGAGGAGCTAAAATAACAACAAATTCAAACCAAAGCTTTGCAGTTCCACTTTATACAGACCACATCTGAATGATTTAAATAGGAAAAGGAAGGATTTTTGAACCGGCCACCCACCGATTAGAGGACGAACTCCTACCACCTGAGCCCCAGCGTGTTTGGTTCAGATATTTATTGACGATCCTTAAGAGAACCACCGTCTGCAAGAGTGGAGAGCAGGCAGAGAGCTGCTGGCCGTAACCAGACTGGCTCCATCAGGTGAAACGGGAAGAAGACATCACTGAATCTGCGGAGCTCGAAAATCCAACCTTAAACTAACTTTACCGCGGCCAGAAGTCCGTTGTTTTGCGCTTTAAAGTACTTGTCTTCATTAATGTCATGGCTGAGACAAAAACTTCCTCATAAAGCCCAAAATTGTTACCTCTTCAAGCTAACTTTGGAGCTTCACCATCCAGACAGCAGCGTCTCCGCTTCTCCTGCCACACCCCCCTCACATCAGAACTCCTTAGCCTCATTTTAGAAGTTCTGGCTGGGCTGTGGTCCAGATAATTCTCCCAGTGGATCATTTTTTACATGGAAAAACATATAGAAGACATTCTTGCATATAAAATCATATAAACCGTATTTAGTTTATTTATCTTTTAATTTTTTTTTTATTTATTTTGTATCGTTTCATGCAGATTAGTTCAATGTGACAATGTCACACAGTAATGTTAATAGCGGCACAGCACTACACTGACAGCTTGAGGCGAGCTTCATTCGCCATAGCTCCAGCTGTCAGTGGGTCAGTGGAAATCCAACTAGTATCATACCGAGTAGAGTGAAACCAAGGTTAGCGGAGCCGCGCCACGCCACCTAAAACGAGCCAGTGGAAAAGGGGCATTAAGCTTATCCACTTGCAGCGTAGGCATACTTGAGCTTAGACAACAAAAACATAGTGAGAATTAAAAATGGCAGATACGCAAAATTGGTCAGCTGGAATTCCATTACCTTGTTTAGCTGTTCCGCAGCAAATACTGTGACGTTATAGTTCAATAAACGTAATAGAGAAAACTGAACAGACTGAAAAATATGACCCTAACAGAATATAAAGATATCTACGCAACACCTGGAGAGACTAAATTCAACTTTTCTGCACCCTAGAGACTTCAAGTACACAACAAATTGTATTTAAGGGCTTAAAAAGTGGATGTTGCATGGATCATTGCCTTTAAATCTTGTCTTCCATAGGGCTGGGAGATTCATGCCAAAATTGAAATAAATAAAAAAATCGACTTGGGAAAGGAATCTGCCTAAAATGCATTTTTACCAAAAATGTTGGTATCTCAAAGAGATATTGTTTCTTTTTTCTAAAAATAAATAAATTAGTTTAATAAATCAATAAAAATGTTTGAATGCTACTTTTCATTTTTAAATCTTCCAGATGAGGATACAGCTTTTCCAGTGGAGGACTTTGTCAAACATGTTGCAGAACTTCACAGCACTCAGGGCTTCCAGCCAGAATTTGAGGTATAACACCAGGAATGTTTCTCTACTTCTGTTTCTAGCTGATATGTGTAGGCACAGTGTGACTGGTATGCAGCTGTTGGATGTTGTGTCTGTGAGTGTTGTGATGATGTCATCACAAAACCATGCTGTACAGCTCCAAGATTGCTTGACAAATATTGATCCTGTGAATATAATTGAGCTATGAATAAAGACATGTACAGAAATGAATTTTATTTATGACAGAGATTTTAATGCCAAAATTAACCTAGAGTACTTTCACCTTACAATAGTCAAAATACCTAAATTTAAAGTGATAGATGCAGTCGTGCACATGGCTTTGTGAGGAGCCTCTATTCATTATTGGGAACAGGATGTCATTTGTTTCTGTTCTGCTCAGACATTAAAATGAATACAGGCTCCAGTTTTGCTCTCAAACTGCAACCAAAGAAAATATTGACCCAAAGACTTTATATTGTTTTGGTTTAAAGACATTATGAAGATGATGATTGGAAGTTATTGTGAAATTAAACGCATCTTTCATGAATATATAAACTCAAATGTTTGTGATAAATTCACAACAACTGAGCACTTTTCAATTTCTCAGATTTTTAGCCAGTTGCACATAAAGTAATATAGACGTTTTTCCAGTGCAGTAAAACTAGCTGATACAGGAAACTAGAAAAGTAGCAGTTTGATATTAGCTATTAACATTTACTATATTAAAAGTCATTAGTTACCAAAAGGAAGTACATAAAATCTAATCATGTTTGGCTGCAGCCTCCTAGCCCTGCTCTGAGCTTTGAGCCATGACAGCCTGTGGTCCCCTCTGGTCATCCTCAACAAAGAGTTGGGATTTTCATGATTTTTAAATACAATTAAGCTGGATCAGTTGCACGGTTAGTGTGAGGGCTTCACCAATATTTGATCACTTTAGTTTGAGGTGCCATCCAAATTTTAACTTTTTGCCAGAACTCTCATGATGCTTTTGGTTTTTGTGGCTTATTTCCATCCATGCTTGGTTCTCTCTACTGTTTTTTTACATTTTTTGTTCCTTTTTTGTTCTTCACGTGTCTTGTCGTGGCATTTCAGGCATACCGTATAGAGCAGCTTGTTACCTACATGTGCCAGGGCAGTTTTGCTTTACAAAAAGGATACCTCAAGACAGAATCCTAGTTGAGTGATTGACTATTAAATCAAGACTGCATCCAGCATCAAAGTAGACAAGCCACATTGTTGTAATAGTAACCTGTGTTTGTGTTGAGTGGGTGTATACGAGCAAGTTTGTCACCTGGGGGTACACAGTTGAGAAAACTAGAAAGACTGCAGCACTTGGCACCCAAGAGTAGCAAAGGACAAGTGGACAGATTAAATTACCATTTTATTTAGTTTTACACTTGTTTTATTTACAGTGTTGTGAGGCACCTATGTCCTACAGCATACTGTTTCAATGTGTGCAGTCATTTGAACATTTTAATAGATCAGCTTATTTGTAAACTGGCTTGAAATGTATTTATTTTGGCAGTTTCTGAGTGCATATTTAGCTTTACAGGGTGGGTCATTATGGTTAAGATAACCATGAAACAAGAATGAAAATCTCGCAAATTTTTGGTGAAGCAAAAACTGAGTTATAAGTTTTAATATATATATTACCAGAAGGGTTCAATGTTCTCTTTTATCAAGATGTCCTTTGCCAAAACTAACCCTGTCTGAAACCAGAGAGTTCATCCACTGGGTCAAAATGTGCCATTTAGATGATAACAATCTATGTAATTGCACATAAGAGCATTTTGTGCCAATTGCAATTACTGAGGTGAACAGAAGGTACAATTAACAGGAATTGAATTTCATCTATGTATTCTATGATAACAAACAAATGGTTAAGGTTTGTTTTCTCTGCAGAAAATTCTCAGGGTGTGTTACTTGTGAATCTTGTGGTGTTTTTTATTTGTTAAATTCCCAATGTGCTTAGGGAAAGTTAGGAGAAACGCTCAGGGTCACAGTTATGTCATGTGGTTAGGGCATGAATGCAGGTATTTTTGCACATGCATGAACATGAAGGGATCACAGACAGACAGGGCCTGCTACAGCAGCCAGATATTTTAGGGTTGATTAATCGTATTTACGCAAGTGAGCGCATATTACTTAAAGTCTTGGGTTAATTTTTCTTTTGGTTGGCAGTCACTTTGTTTGTAACTCTTGCATCAAACTGTATAGTTTTATTTTTTTTGTGTGTGTTTTCTTGTAATTGTATATTTTGCACCTCTTTGGTTGTCTGTGTTGTCATGGAAATGTCCGGGCTGCCTGCTGTTTCTGCACACTCATCATTAGACACTGAAAGAGAGTTATGAGGTAAGATGCTCTCCTCCAGACTATGTCTGTATTTACTCACAGATCATGTTTCAGAAAATAGAAATGATTGTATCTTGTCTCAGAGAACAAAATAAATTTTATGAATATTTCTATTTTGTGGAACTATAAGAGTTGGGTTCTTGACTCCAAAATAGTTCTTATTCATTCATTGACTGAGTGTTGGATATTTCTTTGCTCTAACATGACACCAACACTATACTGCCAAAAGTATTTTTCTGTCTAGTTTTACATGTACATAACCTTTGATGACCTCTTATTCTTAATCTATAAGGTCCACTTTGTTGATGGACCCACCGTTGCCAGCAATAGCAACTTTAACTATACTGTAATCATCTTCCACAAGTTTAGGAGTGTGTTCATAGTTAGATGAGAAAACCAGAACTGCAGCCTCCAATCTAATTCATCCCAAAGATGTTCAAGAAGGTTGAGGTCAGGATTCTGCTGGACATTCTAGTCCTTCTACACCAAACTTTTCACAGCTGCGGCCATGGATGTGATTGCAACACCAGAATTAGTTGATTTGGTGGTGTGACCTAGAGGGTGACACGGGAGTGGATTTTCTCTCCTGTCCCATCCCGCTCCCACAGAAAAATGTCTTGTCCCATCCCACTCCTGGTAAATTGACTCCCACTCCCATCCTGCTCCCATTTAGAACGACTCCCACTCCCGTGCCACTCCCATTTTTGTTTTCTTTATTTAGTCTTTTGGCAATTTCTTTGTTTGAAGGACCAGTTAGGTCGCTGTTTTTAGCTGTAGTAAAGGCCAGTTAAAGTATAAAGAATAATAATGAAGAAATAATAAAATATCAAACAAGGAAACAGACCATGCCTATCTTAGCGGAATAAACAAAATTACATAGTTGTATTTTATCTTTTATTAAGTGATTGTTTCTTTTGAAAAATGACATTACTTTTATGTTTCAAATTGCTGAAACAAAGAAAAATGCACCTAGCAAGAGAACTGTACATGGTGAAAAAAATGCCAAAAGGCATTACCTTCACAATTTACAAACTGTATCTCAATGGTTCACAGCCCTGTTCCTCAGGGCCCCCTTCCCTGCAAGTTTTTTATGCGCCCCCAGCACACCTGAAAAATCAAATTCTGACCTGACCTCCTATACAGGCATCAAAAAATGGAGGGTCAAACTGGACAAAATTAAAACAATAAAAATTCATTAAAATAAATAAATGTTCTGAATTCCCATAAGTGAAGTAAATGTTAACATGAAAGAAATGTACCATTAAATGTGACATTAAATTAAAGGTACCTTTTTATTTTTAATACATAATTAGAAAAAAAAATTACCATTATATCATGAAATGGACTATTATGCAATTAAATGTGCCACTGAATAATTAAGTATAATTTTAAAGACAAAATGACAAATTTAGTGGTACACTTAATATTCAATGATGTATTAAAAAAATTGTACATTTAATGGTACATTAATTTTTTTCATTTCAACATATTTTTTTAATATCTTCCCTGATGAAGCCTTTCTACGGAGCCCGCGAGGGGACATGGGGATTTTTTTCTTTTTTGTTTCCCCACCAATACTTTTGGTTCGCTGAAAAAAAATTTTGCGTTCCCACGCAATACTTTTGCGTTCTCACGCAATAGTCTTTGCATTATCTCGCAATACTTTGTGGGAGACCCTTTTGAGATTTTTTGAGTTTTTTTTGAAAAAAAATCGGCCTTAAATAAAAGATCTTCAATCAGACTTAAAGACTTTTTTTCCCACATGCTGTCAAACTACTAAACTCTGGACAATAATACTGCAAAAACCACATCTGGGACACTTTATTTGCTTATTGCTGCTGCATGATGTGTACTTTTTTTGCACGCCACTTTTTTTTTTAGTGAGTTGAATGGTTTTCTTATCCTAAGCATTTATCGCATTTTTGACTACATCTTAACCTGGGATATGCAAATAAAACCATATCAATGCCATATCAGTGCTGTTTTTTTGTAAGCAGTTTGTCATCTGTGCTGCTGTTCCAAAATGCACAGCTTTTCTCAAGGTGATTAACAACTTTTGCGAGCAAAAGTATTGCGTGGGGAAAAAAAGAAAAAAAATTCCCCTTGTCCCCTCGCGGGCACTTTAACCTTTCCCCTCTACTGTGGCAAAAGCTCTTAAACCTTTAGTGCACATGCGAGCAATTTTTTTTGGTCAGATGAGACTTGACGCTTATGGTACTTTTTGTTTGACGAATGAGAGATGCAGGGGTGATTCATCCAGAATTTTCCTTTACAAGTGTGCCTTAATCACTGGTACTTGATTACGACTAAACACGTTTTACAAGCAGCAGACTGCGTGTTAAAACTGCTGCATTCAACAATTTCCTGAAGTTCGGTAATATTTGCGACTTTCCTGCCGCTCTATGAGTTTAATATAATTCCCCTTTCTTCTGACTTTACGTTGCAAATCCAATTTTTTACCACGTCCATTCTCCCCCTGCGTTTGCTCCCTCCATTCTGAACGCAGGGGGAAAAAACGATCAGAAGGACTGTTGGTTGTGGGGGCTGCAGTTCATTTGACTTGCATTATAGTATTCTTCTTGGAAAAAAATACACAATGGCGGCGTCGAGCCAAGTTTTTTTTTCTTAAAGTTTATAACAAAGTCTCAGTTTTACATTTCCAAACACAATCGATCCTAGTTTATTTTCCCTCCTATTGGTTTGCTCCCGCTCCCGTCTGCTCCCATTCATTTTTTATCCTGTACCGTCCCAATCACGTGATCTTTACTAATGCTGTTTCCCATCCCGTGGGATTCCCATGGGAATCCCGTGACCCGTGGGATTCCTGAAAAAATGTCGGCCTCTAGTGTGACCCAATACACTTGGCAAAATAGTGTATCAGTTTTTTTAAGCTTAAAAAACACCCAAATGTATTTATTTAAAATATTTTTTACCTAGATTTTAAACTCAAGTTAGCAAAATACTCTATTACAAGTCATAAAGGTTCAGTTAATTAGCTCAAGTTATAGTTGTTAAAAAATGACTGGGCCATGTTACAAGCTTTACTTTCTTCGTCTGAAGCCAATAAAAGTTTCTTGGCTCTGTGTTTGGGACTGGCTTACTTGGAAATCCACAATGGTTTCATCTTCAGATTCTTATTAAGAATGTTCCGGTACATTTCTCCATCCATCTTTCCTTCAGTTATAAGACATCTGCAACTACCAAATGCTGTAAGATAGCCTGCACCAAGATTCATCCACCTGTAAACTTTAAGATACCTGCAAGTATCTTTGTTTTACCAATAACATTTGGTCTGTTAAGTATTGCCCTGTGAATACCAGCCCAATATGGCGGTGGTATTAGAACAATAGATGGAATGATTCGACCACTCTACAAAAGGCTAACTCTGTAAACATATGGGCTGTGGGGTTGGCGGGGTGCCCGGTCTTTGGCATGCTGTGGTGGCCTACCTTCTGCACTGTGGCTGCTGGGTGGTTCTCATGGGGCTCTCCTCTGCTCTTCTCTGGGGTTCTCAGGTCTGTTGCTCCTCACATACGCTATTGCACATTTTTATGGAGAAACCTTATATACACAAGCGCGCTCACACCCACAGGTGTTTGGATTCAGGTGTTAACAAGTACACAGATGTTCTAAATTCTTACCACCAAATACATCTTGCATTACCGTGCACTTTTTGGTAATATTGCTGTTATATATGTTTCTGCAAGAGTAGAGGCAGTTTTCTAGTATCTTGTATTCTCCTCATCCCTCTTTCTCTCCTCTATTCTTTTCTCATTCTCTCCCTTTTTCATTTTTGTCCCACCTCTCTCTCTTGCTTCTTTTTTTCCATCTGCGTGACCACTGATCATTGCAATTGAAATGATCCCAAAGCAGTTTTTAATAAAGTTTTTTATTATATATATATATATATATATATTATATATATATATATATAATCTTTCTATCAAACAGAGCACTAATGCTCCACTTTTGAAAGTTAATCTTCTTCTTTGCACTCAGGACACGTAAAAAAAAAAAAACACATATGGAATCAATTCACAACAACTTTGTAAAATAGTAATGGATTACGAAAATGGCGGAAGGGAATGTTTATTAAAATGTTATTTAACTTTGCTGACGCTAGTATTAGCAGTTTGGGTTAATAACGGAAAGTAGCTTATTTCAAAACTCATTTAGCTGCACATTTTCTTGAAATACCATTAATGCAAAGATTAAGATCTGTATGAGCACCAGTGACACGTTATGGTCGATCTGGTCGAACTGGTTTAATTGGGTCAGGTTCTTAGGCCTCCTTCCCCAACAGACACCTTTTCAGCTCGGTCCACAAATTTTCTATGGGACTGAGATGAGGTCTTTGGAATGGAGAAATATTGACTTTGTGGTCCTTAAACCACATTTTACTTAATTTAGCAGTATGCTTAGGGCCATTGTACATTTGTCAAGACCCATTTGTGCCCACGCCTTAACTTCCTGAGCGCTGTGATTTGGCTTTCTTTTCTGTTATGGGAGTAACGTCTTCTTCCTCCCTCAGTGGGCTTTTAGCCCATGTTAATACAGGACTAATTTCACTGTGAACTAATGAACTAAAATGTGGTGAATCAGTAACTTGCAAGCCATGAAATAATCTTCTAGGCTTTTCAAAACTGTTTAAAGGCATAGTAATCTTAGTGTATGTAAACCACTGACTTCAAGGAAAGTTATTTTAAAAAATCTCTAAAATTTTCTCTCTCATTATTCAGTCATTTAGCAAATAGAAATAGAAATAAAACAAAGTGGAAAGATGTATTATATGTTTGTAATCAAGCAGACATCACAAGAGATCAGGTTGAAAAGTATTTCTGATCATGGCCATCTTGGTTGATTTTCAATTTTACTATGTAGCAGAAAACTTAGTGAAGTTAAATTGTGATCTTACTGCCAAAGGCCTTGAAAAGAGAATATGTTCCAGATTAAATTATAGCAAAAGCCTTTAAAAAGCCTTATTTTCCTATCTAACAGTTAAGAAAACAACACGGCTCCATAGAGACCATGTTGTCTGAAAAACTGGCATGATCTGAATAATTTACCCTCCTACAGCTTGTTATAGAGACACAACATGTTAATGTTATTTTCCATTTAATGCAGGGAATGGTAAAAGTAAAGAAATGGAATAGTAAAAGTAAAGACGTATGCCTGACCAATATGTGACAGCAAAATAGCTCTAATTTCACCCTTGGCTATAGGCTTTTAATTTGTTTGTACCTGTGTACTTTTGTAGGAGGTGCAGGCATGCACAGTCGACATGTGGATGACAACAGACAGCTCCAACCATCCTGATAACAAGACTAAGAACAGATACAAAAACATCTTGGCCTGTGAGTACACATCATTTTAGTGGTAACTGGTTCTACAGACCAAATACAGAACAAATGTGGAACAAATGATTATGCAGGAAAAACGTAGAATTTGGAGGGGTGTGTTTGCGTGTGTTCTTGCATTTGCTACATTGTACAGCCTACTTCTAAAACACATACTACGTTGTGAGGACCCACTTCTCTGTTTGGGACCCAAAGCCTGGGCCTCATAAGGAGAATTGTAGTTTTTGGGTTAAGGCAGTTAGGTTTTAGGTCTAAGGTGTGGGTTGTGTTACATTTACAGTAAGGGTCAGGTTTGGGCCATAGAAATGAATGGAAAGTGAATGTAAGTTAATGATAAGTCATTGTAAATATAGAAAGTCCTTTTCCACCGAATGCCCTGGCTTTCAAAAGCCCAGGGCTTTCCAAAAAACATGGAAAGGGGGTTATGGTAGGCATGTGTGTGTGTCCTAGCATTTGTTACATTGTAAGGTCGATTTTTTAACACATACTACATTGCGAGGACCTACTGAGGTAGTGCTGTCTTTGGGTTAGGGGTTATGTTCAAGACTAATATGTTTGTGTTTTGAAATTGATGCTTGTAACACTAACACCAAAAAAAACTGCAACAGGGTCAACAAAAGACTGAGAAAGTTGAGAAATGCTCAAAACACCTATTTGGATCATTCCACAGGTGAACAAGTTAATTGGAAACAGGTGGGTGTCATAATTGGGTATAAATAGAGCATCCCTGAAAGGCTCAGTCATTCATAAGCAAGGACTGGGTGAGGTTTACCTCTTTATGAACAACTGCGTGAGCAGATGTGTAACAGTTTAAGAACAAGGTTTCTCGATGTACACCTCAGACTTCCAGTACCATACAGACTCCTGTCACCTGCAGAAATACTGGGATGATTCTGCAGTTTGGGGTGGATCAGAGATGTACAAGAAGATGAGTACAGGAAGGTGGTGGACCGCTTTGTGGCATGGTGTGGAAACAATCATCTCATCTTGAACGTGACTAAAACAAAAGAGATGATTGTAGATTTTAAGAGAAACAGGAATAAGTCAAAAACTATTTCTTTAATGGGAGAAGAGGTGGAGCTGGTGGAGGAGTATAAATACCTCGGTGTTCACCTGGACAACAGACTGGAGTGGAGATGCAACTGTGAATCCGTCTACAAGAAGGGACAGAGCAGAGTGTACTTGTTGAGGAAGCTTAGGACCTTCTGTGTTTGCAGAAAGATGCTGCATATCTTCTATAAGTCTGTTCTGGAGAGTGTAATCTCTTCTGCCATCATCTGCTGTGGTAGCAGCATCAGAGCCAGGGACTTAAAAAAGCTCAACAAGCTGATAAAGAAGGCTGGTTCTGTTCTGGGGACTCCTCTGGAACCTCTGGAGATCATTGTGCAAAGAAGGATTCTTCATAAAATGAAGAACATTATGGAGAACCCTGAGCATCCTCTTCATCAGACTGTCCTACAACAACAGAGTGTCTTCAGTCAGAGGCTTCTTCAGATCTGCTGTAAGACAGACCACTAGAGGAGATCCTTCCTGCCCACAGCCATCAGCATCTACAACGGCTCTTTGAGGAAACCTGCATAATATGAGCTACAACAGCATTTAATTTCCCTTTGGGATTAATAAAGTTCTCTTTGGCTTCAAATGGTGGTTAAAAGAAAACATAAATACTAGGCACAGAGGAAACATTAACACTAAATGACAAAGCACACCAAGATCATAAACACACAATGGGCAAAATATCTAGATTTAAATTCAAATTCAAAAATACTTTAATCATCCCAAAGGGAAATTAAATATTGTTGTAGCTCATTGGATACACGTTTCTTCAAAGAGCTGTTGTAGATGCTGATGGCTGTGGACAGGAAGGATCTCCTGTAGTGGTCTGTCTTACAGCAGATCTGAAGAAGCCTCTGACTGAAGACACTCTGTTGTTGTAGGACAGTCTCATGAAGAGGATGCTCAGGGTTCTCCATAATGTTCTTCATTTTATGAAGAATCCTTCTTTGCACAATGATCTCCAGAGGAGATCATTGTGCATCATAAGAACAGAGAAGAAAAATCTCTGGTCCAGAAGGCTGAGATAACAGACCTGTTGCTGTGAATAGGAAAACAAAGGTTACGAACTGTAACAGTGTAACGATGAGCAGAGCAGGTCAGAACTCCTCAGGAGGAAATGGAACAGATCAGCAGCTGGATCATGCGCTGTGATGCAGCATAACAATCCCAGTGTGTCTGTTGAAGAAAAATTGTATTTTCTAAAGAAAGAGAACAATGATAACCATTCATTCAGCTTTATTAATTTAGCCTTATAAGGGAGACAGGTTTCCAGCATCAGACGTATTACTGAGCTGAGCTGAAACCGTTCTGACCAGAAAAGGGGAAACACCTCCTTATATCAGAATTGTAAAATCCCAACGAGACCCCCTCCATGAAGAGCAGAGGTGAGAAATTGAATTATTTCTCTCCTAGGCCTCTCGGCTCCTCTGTGATAAACATTTCCCCTTTAGCTTGTAAATGCAGTGAGAACGACCAGCAGGAGGGAGCAGGAAGGAAGGTGGGACAGACAATGGCTTTAGTCACCTCAGAAGGACAAAAGCATTTAAAATTTTGCTATCATATTCCACCCTTTCAATCATAAATGAAACATGTTTCATGTGTGATCGACACTGATTAAAGGAAACATAAAAAAATAAAAAGAATAATACTAAAAAGGCAATGAATAAAAGGAGGAAGAAACTGAATAATCTAATAAATGCATAAAAAATAAAAAATAAATATATATATATATATATATATATATATATATATATATACAGTCATCCTCTGTGTGAGCCAAAAACCTGTCAGAATGGAAATTAAAACACATTTGTGTATCAACAAACAATCAGGCAGGAAAATACTCTCACGACCCCTCCGCCAAGGCGGTCACCGACATGGTAAAGGAATGACCAGAAATAAAAAAAACACAACAAACAAACAAAAGAAAATGCAATAAAAAAAACATGATTCCAAAATCATTAAATCTCTGTGTGTTTATTACTCCTACAGAATCATCATTAGAATCAAGAAACATAAAATGATGAATGAAATGTTTGTTAAACTGTAAGGAAATCATCATTTGAATAAATGGAGATTATACAGTGGTAAAATAATCTATCACCATCATGAGTTATTGAAGCTGCCAGAGTCAACAGGGCCATAAGGAACCACCTTCAGAAATATGTTAGGAAACAGGAACTCTAATCTTGTGGAAGTTAGGCTTCCATAGTCCAACTAAACAACAGTGGAAATGAACACATTTCAAATTTGTAATAATACCATAATGATAGATATCAAGCGATAAACATGAAAGTTAGATTAAGGCATCCGTAATTTCCTCCTCGGAGTCCGTTTCACTGTCCAAGTGGGAGCCCATAAGCAATGGCATCTGGAACCAATTAGAAAAATAAGTAGGCTGACCCTTGCTGTCCAGGCAAAGGAGTTCCTAGTATCCACCAAATGAAAAGAAAAGAATCAAGGAGAACAAGCATCGTGGCACATTCTTTGACAGTCTCTCTACTGCGGACGTCACCAGTCCATCATCCGGAGAAAGGTTATGTAAAATGTGTAGAGGTCTTCACTGTATGTTCCTATGTGTCTCTCACCATGGTGTGTAAACAGTGAAGCAAATGACCTTATGATTCTACCTTTTAGGCAAGGCGGTGGGGCCTTAAGTAGGTTCTGAAATAACGTTGCACTGCCCTAGGGATTATCATGCCCTTGTAAGAACAGTGTTCTTCAACCACCTTTTCAATCACCCTCCAGTGATCAGCTTACAGTTCTTTGTCTTGTGGTGGCCCGCTGTCCTCACACCGTTAGGCAGTAGATGATCCAGTTGAAGGATGCCTTGTGTCCTGGGAGCCAGGGGAATCTGGAGGAGCTGGAGCTATCTTGCAGTGTGATGCGTGTATCCCGGTAACACACTCTGCTACCTTGACAGCGGAGTGGGTAACCAGTAGGAACTAATATGGGCCGCTCCAGCATCTAGACTTCAGGTGTTTTCTCCTAAACTTTGACCAAAATCCAATCGCCAGGAACAAAAGAGTGGAGGGAGGAATGGGCTGTTCTTAGGTAATGCAGCCTTCACCGTCTGTGAAACTTGAGAAAGCACAGTGGAGAGGTTTTGACAGTAAAACAAAATCCTATCTTCACACAAAGATGTGGAGGGCAGTGATCTTGGCAATATCACCATAAATTCAGAGAGGTTTGGACTGGGGGAGCTGGGCACCAGTTATATAAACAAAGTACAAAATGTCTCTCACATTGTCACTAAGTCCTTACTGGAGATATGAGCTACCCTTTTTCCCATGAGTGCTAAAACTTTTGTAACCACGTGCTACTTTATTCTGACATTCCCCTCTTCTGACGCAGGGTCCAACCCATGCGGCACTCCAGCAAAGATGTTTGAAAAATGTTCTAGTAACCAGGATCACATTACATAGAACCAAAGAAATGAATTGTGACATAACCATGTGCCACTATGAATTTACCAAAAGCAACTGCAATTCAGTTCCATGAACAACAAAACACAAACTTCACTTGTGCAGTTAACTAATGTTTCACTGAGAATTAAGTCACATATCATCCTGATTTGTCATGTATAAAAATGAGTATTAGATTAATGGAAATCTAATGTAATTTTGATGCATAAACCCTACAAATTGAATCTAATAATTAATTCCCACCAAGTATAAAGTCATGACTTAGATTCTTTATCAAAAATATATTCCTTCCTTTTGGCATATGTCAGCTAGCTTAATGGCACCAGGGAAAGCTTTCAGTCTCATAAATCACCAATGATTCTGCATGCAAAACTATTTTTTTAAAGAAGTTTAAACTATTTCATGAACCGTTTAATAGTAAAACACAGAAATCTAAATGTCATGCTTCATCCTTACTCAATTATTATACAAAAACATGTTTTTAAGGCAGCAATCACTACAAGCCTTTTGATTCTATTGTCTCTTAAACAGTGTAAAACTCAGGGAGGGAGGTGCTGAGGTACTAACCTGGTAGGTAGGAAGAGCCAGGCAGAACTAACCTCTGATGGGCAGCCTATGGGGAGGCCTCACAGTTTCTTCATTCAAACCCATCTTAGTATACCTTAAACTGCAAAACTGTTTACATGCACCTACCTCAGAAACAAGCAGCTTCTTAACTCTCCTGAAAGCTCAAGGTTTTAATCAATCTGGGATTTAGAAACATTATTCTAAACATGCATTATTATGTCATGCAACACATAAACAAACATTCACTCCAACAAAACAAAGACAAAACATCAAAGACAGACAAATGGCCAAATTTGAAGGTTCAAGAATTCAAAGAAATGTTTAACAATCTCTTTTGAAAATGTTTTTGCAGCCATATCTCTTAATGCTGTAATTGATCAATTTTGTTATGACAATCGTCAGGATCCTGGTTAAGATGAGTGCACATAGTCCAAAAAGATCTCAAACTATTTAGAAGCACAGCAACAGTTTTCTCTAACATGAATCCAAATTAACTGATGCTGAAACCCTTTGCCAGTTCGTTGTACTGTAACTCTGTAATAATAATAACTACAATCCTGAGAGTTATTGTTATAGTTCTCTTTTTGTTTGGCTCCATTTGATTGCAGCTGTATTCAAGAATTTCTCTGCTCAGGTTTAATGCAGAGAAGTATTTTAAGCCAGCGGTGACATTTTTATGGTATACCTAAACAAAAGAAAACTGCAGCGTTAGACTTAACCAGAAGTTAAGATAAGAAGCTTGACTCCAAACTGGACTTTGTTCCCACATAGCGCTTCAAAAGGAGAACAGACATAATTTCTTTAAAGTGGGCTATTTAAATTTTGAGAGTTGGGGAGAAAATTATTACTAGAACCCCTCTTTTACATTCTAAATGCTGATAAATGTTCCAATATTTTATGCTTTAGTAATCTGAAATTACCTTGTGTACCTTTGTACTCCTAGGTTTTCTTTTATCTTTAAAATCTAAAAAATCAAACAAGGAGAATAGAGTTCGAGCTGACCGTCCTCTTTAGTATTAAGAGGGCCTTTATTTCTTTGCTTTTTTTTTTTTTTAAATAAAGGACTTTACTTGTCTTTATTATGTAATAAAGACTCCTAGCCCTGGCTCCAAAACAAAAGTCTTCAGCCCCAATCTGTGTTCCCCAGAGTAGAAATTTTGAGTATTAATGCATTTCAAAGCAATCAAAATGACTGGAACTCATCATTGGCTCAGATCTGTTTTTTAATAGGTAACAGGTCTACCTTTAATTAAGTGTTATACTTTTATGGACCCAAAAGGGAGTCCCGTGTGGCGAACAGATCCACTGCTTCTCTCCTGAGTCTGCTCCAGATCTGAAAAATCAGCTCGGGCTGGAGACTCCAGTCCCCATGACGAGGACCACCTCTGGACATGATGTCCGCTCCTCTGTTCAGGACGCCGGGGATGTACACTGCTCTGATGGAGAGCAGGTTTGTGCGCGCCCAGTACAGCAGCTGTCTGGCAATGTTTAGAAGCTGAGCTGAGCTCACCCCTCCCTGGTGATTTAATGTAGGCTTCTGCCACTCTGTTGTCTGTGTGGATCAAAAAATGCTGATCCCACTGCAGAGGAGTGAAGTGCTGTGTCACTTTCCACACTGTGAGAAGCTCCAAGGCAAGGCAAGTTTATTTATATATCACATTTCAGTAGCAAGACAATTCAAAGTGCTTCACATGAAGGAAAAAAATAAGAAACATAATAGGCAAAGTACATTACAGTGACATAAAGGTAATTAAAAAAATAAAGAGAATAGAATGATGGATAAGAAAATGAAAGTTGGACTGAAAACTTAACTAATAATGTTTAGATGGCCCAGTCAAAGGCCACTCTAAACTTATACGATTTAATCTTGATTTGAAGCAACTTAGGGTTTCAGTGCTTTTACAGTTTTCTGGGAGTTTATTTCAGATTATTGGAGCATAAGAACTAAAAGCTGCTTCTCCATGTTTGGTTCTGGTTCTGGGTTTGCAGAGTAGATTTGAGCCAGAAGACCTGAGAGGTCTGGGTGGTTGATACACTGACAGCAAGTCTGTAATGTATTTTGGTGCCAAGTTATTCAGTGATTTATAGACTAACAGAAGTATTTTGAAATCTATTCTTTGAGATACGTGGACCCAGTGTAAGGACTTTAGAACCGGGGTGATGTGCTCCACTTTCTTAGTTCTAGTGAGGACGCGGGCAGCAGCGTTCTGGATCAACTGCAGCTGTCTGCTCGACTTTTTAGGCAGACCTGTGAAGACACCGTTACAGTAATCAATTCTACTAAAGATGAACACATTAATTAGTTTTTCAAGGTCCAGCTGATTGGTGGTTTCTAGCTGTGTGCTAACTTTTAAATGCTCTTCATTTTGTCCAAAAATTATTACCTTAGTTTTGTTTTGATTCAGCTGAAGAAAATTTTGTCCCATCCATGCATTGATTTCTTCTAAGCATTTACCAAGCGCTTGAATGGGTTCATAGTCACCTGGTGACATCGTAACTTATAGCTGTGTGTCGTCTGCATAGTTATGATAACTGACATTGTTGTTTATTAAAATCTGAGTTAGGGGGAGCATGTAGATATTAAATAGAATGGGCCCTAAGATGGACCCTTGGGGAACGCCACATTTGATTTTTGTGATCTCTGATTTAAAGTTACCTACTGACACAAAAAAGTCCCTGTCCTTCAAGTAGGATTTAAACCAATCGAGTGCTGTACCAGAAAGTCTGACCTAGTTTTCCAGGCGCTCTAATAAAATGGAGTGATCAACAGTGTGAAATACTGCACTAAGGTCCAATAATACCAGCACTGTTGTTCTTCCACAGTCTGCATTTATACGGATGTCATTGAACACCTTGACATGGGCAGTCTCTGTACTGTGGTGAGCAGGAAGCCTGACTGGAAGACATTGAAGCGGCTGGTCATTGTTAGGAAGTTGTTTAACTGCTGAAACACAGGATTTTCAGTAATCTTGCTGATGAAGGGGAGGTTTGAGATAGGCCTGTAGTTCTGCAGTAGCAGCTTGTCCAAGTTACTCTTTTTCAATAGAGGTTTGATAATTGCTGTTTTCAGGGCCTGGGGAAAACACCTGACAAAAGGGACGTGTTTATTATTTAAGTTAAATCAGATGTTATGACAGGCAAAGCTTTCTTAAGGAAAGCTGTGGGTAAAACATCGAGACAGCAGGAAGAAGAGCTTAGTTGGTGTACGATTTCTTCTAAGTTTTTGTAGTTTATTTGGTGAAATTGGGAAATTTTGTCAAAATCAGTTCTAGTTGGAGACTAAAATAGATGGAGAAACTTTGGTACTGGAGTTGATGTGGATGTGCTGACTGCCCCTCTGATCTTTTGGGTTTTTTCACTGAAGAAGTTAGCAAATTCCTTGCAGGCCCTGGTAGAGTGGAGTTCAGATGCTACAGTTACAGGAGGGTTTGTTAACCTGTCGACCGTGGCAAATAATGCACGAGCATTGTTAATGTTTTTGCTAATGATCTCAGAAAAGAAAGATTCTCTCGCATTTTTCAGTTGGAGGTTATAACTGTATAGTCTCTTTTTATAGATGATATAGTGAACCTGGAGTCCAGTCTTTCGCCACCTGCATTCAGCTTTTCGACACTCCTGTTTTTCACTTCTGACTGGTGGAGCACTTCTCTACGGAAACATTTTCTTCCCAGAAACGACTTTCACTTTAATTGGAGCAATTGAATCAATGATTTTAGAATGAAAGTTGTCTACCAGCTCATCTACAGTGTTACAGGGCAATGTGGAGGTAGAAGAGTAAATCTAGTTAAAGGTTTCAGCAGCAACGTCCTTAAAGATGTGTTTTCTTATAATGTCTCTTTGGCAAACTGAGATGATGCTTTCAAAAATAAAAGAAAAGTGGTCAGATAGGGCAACATCAGTTACAGACACATTGGAAATGTTTAGACCCTTAGTGATGATCAAGTCCAAAATATGTCCCTGTTTGTGTGTTTGTTGAGTCAAACCAACATTTCTAAGAGCGTCACATAGTTTTATAGCACTTCTGTCTCCAGAATTGTCAATATGACTGTTAAAGTCTCCCACAATAATTAAACAGTCATAATCAAGACATATCACAGATAAAAGCTCATTAAAATCACTGAAAACGTTTGTTTTGGACTCAGGACTCCAGCTTACTTATGTGGAGAGACGTGGTCTGGCCACTGTACTCCCACCGCTGGAGACTTACATGTTCTTCATCACCCCGACATGGATGCGTCTGTGAACACTGAGAGGTGTGAAGCACGTCTGCTGAGGGGAACTCCCTCTGACAGGATGCGGGGATTTCCCCATTGGGCGAGGTCGGACCCCACTGAAGGAGTAACTGACATCATCCACCTTTTCTGGCGCACAGGTTCTATGCGCAGGCGGGTTACCATCTCTGAGGGCGTCTCATATGAAGCAGAACCAGTGGAACAACCATGTGAGCCGCTGACATCATTCCCAGTAATCGCATAAGTGACAGAGCTGTCACTACTCTGTGAGGCGAGAGAGTAACCGAACGGCAAGGTTGGGCTCCAGCGCATTAACCAGAGGAAGCCCTGACCCGTGAGGGACCCCGCCCTCGTGATTGGTGAGATGGCGGAGACTGGTGCCTTCAGCCGCTTCGGTTCGGCCAACGCTCCCGACAGGTACGCCGTTACCGACAGGAAGCAGGGCCATACCGGGTCTCGTCGACTGAGATGTGCCGAGGCAATTTTCCCGCCATCTCATCTGTGGAAGGCGGTCCTACTTTGCTATGATAGTGATGAGCGCGCTAACATACGTGCCCATCGCAGGAAGTGTGGGCTGCGGGGATAGGTCCAGACCAATGGTCAGGTCCGAGGCAGCCCTCACAGATGGCATGCAGAGTCATAGCCCATGATGTAGCCCGCCATTCTTATTGCTTTTCATTTTCTACAGATCAGTGCTCTTGCTGACGCTGAAGAAAAAATGGGAGCTGATTGCCCGGTTTCACCGTAATTTAGGATCAATGATGTTGCTGTTAATATTAATATCACAGAGCCTTTTAACCAATGTATGCGTTTGCATAAAGTTAAAAGCTCAACTAAAATCATCAAAATAATAACCTGGCATAACTCCTAGACTGCTGCAGATGTTTATGGACTGTATTTACCAAAGTCAGTGTAGCATCTGCAGTACCTCTACCCCTTTTGTACGCAAACTGATTTGGGTCCAAACATCCACTGACTGACAAATAATTAACAATGACCCTCTCCATGCGCTCGCAAAGAATACTAGTCAGTGATATAGGTCAAAAGTCGTCCAACCCTGCTCCAACCCTTTGGGACAGGAGTTATATTTGTAATTTTCCATATTTCTGGAACAAAATGTTCATTTAAAAAACATTGAAATAATTTAGCAAAAACTGCCGTTAATTGAAAACTACATGATTTAATAACCCTGCCTTACAAACCATTCTGTCCAGGTGCTTTATTGGGTTTAATTTTTGCTAAAGTAGCTGCAACCTCTGCCTCAGAAATGATGATTAAGGAATGATCTTTGGTTACTCTCAATGTTGCAATTATAATTCCCCTGACATGTAGGATGTGGTGGCTTATCAAACCTTAAATAGAAAGTATTCAGGTCATTTGCAAAAGACAAAGATCTTTTTGTTGGGGCTGTTGTTCTTTCAACCCACTCTGCCCATCATGACATTTAACCCTTTCCAAGCCTCCTTAGTATTTCCAATAATGAACTGCCTTATCCACCTTTTATTTGTACTTCATTTTAGTCCTCTTCAAAATTGTCCTCAGCTCATTCCTTTTTTGTATGACTACTTCAAGCACAACGTACCTCAGCAGAGATCACACATTTGTTATTCTTATTGTTAACTCTGGTTTTCTTATTGACTGCATTAGCCTTACAGAATTTTATTTACTTAGCTATTGTCTCTATCAGTTCATCAAAATCACCACAGCTGTCAAACAACACCTGCCAGTCTGTCATCAAAGCAGTCCTGCAGCATCTCCTCACTTCCCACATCCCACAGCTGAATATTTTTAAGAATAGGCTTCTCTCCTTTTACTTTAGCTCGATATTTGGGTAAAAGATAAATAATATTATGATCGGACTTCCCCAAGGGTGCATGGCACAGTGCTCTATACACTTCTGGTATGTCACCATAGCAACGATGAAGCGTTGTACTGTGTCTTGTAGGACAGTCTATATACTAGTGGAGTGTGGGAAGGAGGGGTCCAAGATCATAGTTATTAAAATCGCAGAGAATAAACACTGGCTTGTCCTGTGAACGTGACACAGCCATGTTGTAGATTCTGCAATCCTACCTGCCACCTCTGTGTGTTTTGGTCCTGGTACATACGTCAAGATGACGGTCACCTGTCCGAATTCCCATAGCAGATAGAATGGTCTGAATGACACCACCAGAATTTCATAATCCGAGGAGCAGGTAGCAGACCTGCTCCCCAGATTATGAAATTCTGGTGATTTTTCGGGGCGCGGCGCTGGCGGTGTAAGGGTTAAGCATGCGACCATGTGGAGAGGCTTTAGTCCTCAATGCAGCTGTCCTGGGTTTGAGTCCTGGACCCGGCGACCTTTGCCAAATGTCTCCCCCTCTTTTTGCCCTCTTTCCTGTCTAGCTACTGTTGGAAAAATGAAACAATATTTGCCTCTAGTGCCGCAAAAAAAAAAAAGAAATTCTGGTGAATTTTCATCTGCGTGCACCACTTACTGCTCACAAAGATACATAGTCCTTCTCCAATGGATTTCTTTGACAGGTGCTCTTTTCTGTCTTCTCTGATTGTTGAGTATCCTTTCACAGACACCGATGTCCCTGGCTTTACCCACGTCACCGTCAAGCAGATGAGGTTACACAGTTTGAATTCTTTTTTAATAAGTTACTCTTGCCACCAATTCTTCGATTTTATTATTAAGAGATTGGCCATTTGACAGAGTAATTATAGGCAGAGAAAACCTAGAGCAGCGTCTTCTCAATCTTTCATGTACTCCTCGCGACCCTCTCTTCCTTTTTGTTTTAACTCTTGAGATTTTCTTTTGCCACCTCTGCCTCAGAATCTCTTCACAGTCTGCTGAAATTTGATGTTTACGTCTACACTCCTTCATCCACACACACACACACACATGCATGCACACAACCACCTACTTACAGATACACATATAATTGAAAAGGTTAAAAGTCATACAAATACAGGTTCCTATTCCAGCCCTGTCTACTTTGATGGCAGATCCAGTCTTGATCTATGAAAGTAAATTGAGCAATAGGAATACCATCTAAATAAAATAAATAAACTGAATTGAATCTTGAGATGTCATTATAATAAACCAAAACTGCTCTGGCACATGTAAGCAACCAGGTTCTCTCCATGGACTGCTGCTCCAGGCTCTCGTATGCCTGAAATACTAAGACAGGACATGGGAGGAGAACCATTGCTGATGGTTTCCAGACATTTCGCACCCAGGAGCTAACGTCTCCAAAGCACACTGAAAGTTATGACCTAATGATGCCAACAAAAGTACATAATCTTCAAAAATGCAAAGATGAGACCCTGAGGTTTCCAAACCAGACACCCTAATGAAACCCACATCTACACCTGGAGATCCTGTCCGTGAACACCTCAACAGGATCAGAGACTAGGGGTATTCCTGATGGAGTTTAACCCTCCTTGGGGACAAGCTTGACTTTGAGGGGCGATTGCAAACACAGCTGTCGCTTTGGGCATACAAAGATCAAACAGCCCTTAAAAGCAACCGCAGTATCCTATGTTTCTGGGACACTCTCTACAAGATGCTGTGCTTCGCACGGTTGTTAGCCTTTTTATCATCCACAAAGCACATGTGGACTGGACAACCAAATTCCCATGACCCCATCACCTAGTCTGGTATACTGTTCCATGGCTTGAACAAAAGCCAAATAGCTCTCACGAATCCAAATGGTTCGAAAATTGGTTGCAACCTCCCTTTTAAAACCTTAGAGTAAGCTTTCACAATGAGAATTATGATCCTTTAATAGTTGGTCAGCACTTTCCAGGCCACTTTCTTCTGCCCCATTTGCCTCTTTGTAGGTGAGACCCAGTCCTCCATATGACATTAGAAAGGCATATCACCCACAGTAGTCCCACATTGCCCATAGTCTTCAGGTTCTTGGGGCAAATCTTGTCCATCCCTGGCACCCTGCAGCTGGGTAGCTTTTTAACTAACTCAGCATCGTCTGCCTTGATAATGAACTCCCCTTCTCCAAGCCCTCAGACTCTCCTTTGTAATTGTGACTGCATGAAGGTGATCTTGAAAGTGTTGATCCTGTAAAGTGCTCCTTTACTCAGCACTAAAAGTATCCTCAGTCTAGGTCTGCAGAAGCATGTTAAAAAACAAAGTTTTAAATGGCTTCTTTTCATATTTATCTGATCCTGTTTTTCCTTCTTTAACCCTCAGATGACCACAGCCGGGTCCAACTTTCTCCACAAGCCAACGCAGATGGAAAAACGACAGATTATATCAATGCTAACTACGTGGATGTAAGAGGCTGTTGGTTTCATGTCTTAACACACTCACAAGCTGAAAAATGCATCTTCACTTATTCTGTTTATTTTGGTTAATTTATTATAGAGAAAACCTTTTTAATTTTTGTGAGTCAAATTCGTAATATTTAAATTAATGTAAAATTCTTCTGTTCTGTAATGTAGTTATTTATACATTTTGATCTGGTTATCTGTTGTACTCACATGAACAAGAACAGAAACTGCATTTTACCAGTAAGTTTAGCAGTCATCATGTTCCATCATGGAGACCGAGCTCCTAACCTTTTGACCTTCACTGCATTTTTTTCTACCCTTCTCTTGTACCTATTTCCTGTCTGATTACTCAGAATAAAGGAAACTTGTACCACAAAAGTTCTTCAAAAATAAACAAACCAGGGTAACAACTGTTTCTTACATTGCTAAAAAACATGCTCTCCCAGGAACCAAGATAGACCAAAACAAACCAAAAAACGGTGGCAATAAAGACAAAAGAAATCCACCAGGACTTTTTATAAAACATGAAGGAATGAAAAGGAATCGCAAAGTGGTAAAAGCTTCCAAATTCTTTCAGAATGTGTTGCAAGAATGTGATTGGAATTATGTTGATGATAAAAGGATGAAGTATTTGGTTTGTACTGGATGCATGGCTAGAAATTTCAAATTTTAAAAAAATTACTGAGATTCTAGGTATTTCATGCTCAGTTGTATCCTTGCTTATTAGTCTGGATAATAGAATTCCCCTACTTAAACAGCCTAAAAAGTAGCTGTCAGTACAGTGTGTAATAAATGTGGGTCTTAAGTTTTTTTTTCCATGCTGAGACAGGTATTCTGTGTTCCTTAGGGTTATAAGAGGCAGCGGTCATACATTGCTGCTCAGGGCCCTCTGAGGTCCAGTACTGAAGACTTCTGGAGGATGATCTGGGAGGAGAATGTCCACATCATTGTCATGATCACCAACCTGGTAGAAAATGGACGGGTGAGTCATCAGTATATGGGATTCGTCCCACTGGAGGAAATTTATCAGATCTTCTGTTGTACCAACAAAGAGACTAAATCAGACCTAAGGCACATGTTTGAAAGACAAAAATTGTATAATTTCTGTGTTATGCAGCTTCTCTATGTTGTCTGTGCCCCTCAGAGGAAGTGTGATCAGTACTGGCCAGCAGACGTGCAGGAGGAATACGGGCAGTTCCTTGTGACTATAAAGAGTTCCAAAGTCCTGGCTTACTACACACAGAGGACATTCATTGTGAGGAACATCCTCACCAAAAAGGTCAGCCGGTGGGACTAGCTTTTAGTTACTAATTATCAGCAAATTCTGACTAAATATATTTAGGTGACCAAAATAAATGTCTGTGTGAAATGTGTGTTTAAAATTTCCGTCTTCTTTAGTGGTTCAGCTTTGAAATGTCAATGTATCCATTTGAGCATTGCCCTCCAATGACTTCTAATGCACTACTATTAATGCAGATAATGATTTTATCATTCTGAGTTCTGAATGTTGGAAAGAAAATTCAAGACTTGGCAAATAAAGTGCATTCAGGTCAGAATTTATGATGACAAGTTTAACATATGGCCACCAAGAACTAAACTGTGCCCTCCAATATCAATAGCACTACTGTTGTGTTCAAAAGGGACTTTACAAATGCAAACAGATTCATTTTATTTACAGAAATCTATAGTCGGCTAAATCCACTCCTGCAGATGGATTTTAAGTCAGCTACATTCTTTCCAATTGAATCCTGGTTACAAAACAATGCAGTCAAGTTGAGTTTATTATGCCAACTGGTAAATTGTTTTCTGTCTAAAGAAACCAAGCCGACTGCAGTGAAACCCTGACTATGCAGAAATTCCATCTGCTGAACGAGGTTGTTGCGACAGTGTATAGTTGATTGCCTCAATCAGTTGACTTTGCATCAATCCCTCGTAATGAGCATGCATGTGATGTCAGTGGAAAGAAAAACTAATTTATTTAACAGGAAGAAACCACCAGCAGAATCTGGTTCAGAGTGGTGGGCCATCAATCACTACTGACTGGTCCAGGAGGACTTTCTATGTCAAAGAAACAGTGGAGGGTTGATGGCAGGAGTAGCTCTTTCAGTGTATTCATCTAGGAGAGAAACATAGGTAAGTATATCATATATAGACAGAGTACATGAAGTCAATGGCAGCAATAGCTCAGCTGATTCTCAAATATCCGGGTAGGTGACACAACTAAACAGAAATGCAAGATGTTATTTCTATGAATAAAAAAAACAGACCTTATAAACTTAAAGACAACAATAATTGCACATAATGGATAGGTGGAGAATCCTGCTTTCTTCAGGACATACCTGTAGCCTTTTGAACTTACTGGATACATTCGGATTTATGGATAATTACAGCTGGGTATGACTGGCATAACAGTAGAAATTTATCCCATGCTGTCTGAAATTTTTACCAGGTGGAAATTTATGTGTAAGAGTACATGTATTCGTACCAAAAGTGTCCAGTACAGCTCTGTCAGTTTGGTAAACACACGTACCAAATGAATACAGCAGAATGTTTATTTGCAGAACTACCAAGGGCGTAACGCTGTAATTCATCGTGCAACTTTATAAGGTGACACCAAAACAAAACAGCAGACTCCCTGCACTCTTTAAAGTCTTCTATTTGGGAACATTTAGCTTTCTTATTTAGCTACAGTGGAGAAAGAAAGGTACACCAAACCCACGCTTTACTTAAGGAGCCCACTCTACACTGAACTGACTTTCTCACCTGAAACAACTCCAAGCCAGACGCATACATCACAGGTTCTGCTGATGTCCAAATCCAACTACCTGTAGGATACCTGAATCCCGTTGATGAGAGGGGATTTTCCCAAAAGCTGCACATGCTGCATTCAGGTACAGCTGGAAAGTGGCTCCAAAGTGATTTAAACAGGGTTTCTTCTCAAATATTGGGACTGTCATGATCCTTAGGGTTTTGTCCTCATTTGTGTTTGTTTTTATTATTCCCCTGTTGGCTATTATGTTCCTTCTTCATACCATATTCTATTTATTTTTCTGTGTTCTTTAGTATCAGTTAGTTCTTGCCTTATTAGCATTCCTTTTGAGCATATCTTACTTTATTCCTGTGTTCCATTCCCTGTGTATTCTAGTTTATTCCCCTTAGACTACTATTTGTCTTTTCCTCTTGATTTAGTGTTTATGCATATCTCTGTTCAGCTCCCCTCTTGCTAATTAGTCTCCCTCAGGTGTTCTGCCTGCCTTCTGTCTCAGCTGATTCACACATCCACCTGATTTCTATGCCATTTCTCCACTCATCCCTCAGTATTTAAGCTCACCTGTTTTCATTGCTCCCCGTCGGATCCTCCCATTACATTCCCTGTCTTTATGCCCAGGATTCCTCCTGTGTTACTCGTTCCTGTCTGCACTTTGGTCCTACTCTACTACTCTGCTCTCCAGCAGAACCAGGCTCACACTGAGCCTGGTTCTGCTGGAGGTTTCTTCCTGTTAAAAGGGAGTTTTTCCTCTCCACTGTCGCTACATGCATGCTCAGTATGAGGGATTGCTGCAAAGTCAACGCCAGTGACTGTCCACTGTCTCTACATGCTCATCCGGGAGGAGGGAATGCTGCAAGTCACTGACTCGATGCAATCTGCTGGGTTTCCTTAGATAAAAAAACTTTTAACCAATTTGAATAAATAACTGAATTTGACTGCACAGTTCGATAGTTAGAATTAATTGGAATGTTTGTACCTGACTTGGAATCTGTATGATTCGTTTGAATTGTCTTTGTAAAGTGCCATAAGACGACTTGTATTGTGAATAGGCGCTATATAAATAAAACTGAATTTAAATTAATTCTTTCAAAACAGTCATGGTGTCCTTGTTTTTGCTGATCCAGAGAAAGAAAACTTGTATACTTATTTTTTGGGTTTCACTTTAACAAATATGAGAGAGTAGTATTCAACAACTGGTTTTCAACAGTGAAGCTTAAGAAGAGCTGTAAATATCTGCCACTTTTTCAGCAGTCTCTGTATTCCTCTTTAGTCTGACATTTTTTTTTTCTCCTTATGAAGGCACTGTGGACTTCCATGAAAAAATAAGAACACCCTGACACAGGTTTTTCAACATATTTGGATCGATATTGAAAATCAATTTTAACAGAAATCCGAAATTCAAATGATGTAAATAATCAACATAAACTGAAGAAAATACTTTTTTTTTTTAATTTCTTCAAAATTTAATTTTGAATGTAATTGGAGGCCATGCCTGTACAGAAAATAGTCATCAAGTAGAGGATATTCCAAACAACTGCCAACGACTAGGGCAGATCGTCCAAGCAAGTTCGGCCCAATAAGAGACCACAAGATGCTAAAAGAAGTCTCCAGTAACCCTAAAATGTCATGACAGGACCTGCTGCAGGCTCTTGCTACGGTTTATGTGAAAGTGCATGTCTGTAGAATCAGAGAGAGAATGAACAAGTTTAACTTTAATGGAAGATGATCAAGACAGAAACCTTTGCTCTCTAAGGACAACATTACGACTGGACTAATGGTTGCCAGAAAGAACAAGCACAAAACCAGGAGTTCTGGATTAATGTTCTGTTGAAAGATAAGTCTAAAATTAAATTATTCAGACACCAGAAAAGATTTTTACTATAAATCGAATACAGCCATCCACTATCATAGAATCTACCATGAATTCGACAGTGTATCGGAGCATCAGGGTGATTGGGGAAAATGTGAGACCACTTAAAAAAATAAAGCTAACGTCAACATGCCTGAAGTTTCCTAACTATGAGAGAATACAGTGTTTTTCGCAGTTAATGAGTTCTTCTTGTATCTTCCATTTGCAGAGCTCAAAGAAGGGGTGGAGCAACGATCGAACAGTGACACAATACCAGTACACCCAGTGGCCCGATATGGGAGTCCCAGAGTTGTCTCTGCCTCTTCTCAGCTTTGTCCGCAAGTCATCCAGAGCCAATGCAGACAAAATGGGCCCAATAGTGGTGCACTGCAGGTCACATAAAGTTTGATTGTCATCCTAACTTGAGTTGATTCAGGAACCATCTCTTACCATTTGTTTTGCTCTGCAGTGCTGGGGTTGGTCGGACAGGCACATATATCGTCCTGGATAGCATGCTGAAACAGATGAGGGACGAAGGAGCAGTCAACATTACAGGCTTCTTGAAGCACATCCGCACTCAGAGAAACTACCTGGTTCAGACTGAGGTAGCAGCTGAGTTTATACTACTTTTCAGTAGTATAAAATGTATGCATTATTGTTAATCTAATGCAATGGTCTAATGCAGCTGAGGTAGCTGCTCAACTCTCTACTCAGACACAAAACATGTATAATTCGATACTGATGATCAACAGAAATTAGTAGTTTTAACAGTATAGTATTAGTGGGTGTCATCTGCTTAGAAAAATGCATTTTTCAACTAAACAGTTGTAGACCCTTTAGATAGAGAAAATTCCTGTTTCAGTTTTCTACTCCATCTAGAAAATATAAACAAATATCAAATTTTATGCCAGCAGCCTCAACAAAATGATTGAAAAAGATACATCTTCAGCATTTTGATAGCGATCACACCTCTCAATGCCAGTCTTTCTATATTTATGCAGTGATATTTATCACAGTGGCTCGATGGTCTGTCAAAGGTCACTTAAGGGTCACACAGTGAGATCAAATAAGTTGCTTTGGGCTTAGCCAATTATACCTTTTAAATCTTTTCGTAATGGTTTGGAACACCGATGCTGACAAATTCATGTTTGGTATAAAAATCACATAAATCGTATTATCAAGCCAGCATCTAGAGCCACCCAATATCACTTAGAAATGCAGATCTTAAAATCACCTGCAAGACGTTGGCCAAAAGGCTTGAAAAGATAAGATATTATACATTTTGATCTGGCTAGGTTTATTTACAATCTGTATGTAATAAATAATACAACAAGAATCATTAATGTAACAGACTATTGCAACATCCAAAAAAAATGGTTTAAATGTTTGACTAGATGCAGAGAAGGCTTTAAGGTTAATTGAGCATTTCTATTTGCTACCTTACACAAATTTGGAATACTATATAGCCAACGTAATGGTAAATGGCCTGCACTTGTATAGCGCTTTGTCAAATCCTCAGAGACCCCAAAGCGTTTTACACTCCAATTAGTCATCCACCCTTTCATCCATCCTAATGCTTGTGTATTAACAAATGACTGGATTTCTCAGAGTTTCATTCTTGAAAGATGCACCAGACAGGGTTGTCAAATGCCCCCTGCAAATATTGGCTATATGAACCACTGGCGACTGTAATTCATCAAAGCAAAAATATTTCTGGAAGTACTTTAAATAGCTAAAAGAATCCACAACATTTGTTTATATGTTGATGATGTTTTGTAATGTTTTAGAGAAAATTACCCTAATTAAGTTATGAACAATTTCAGACTCTATCAATTGGAACACGTCCAAGGCCCTTCAAACACAGTGAGACACACACAGCTTCAAAGCGCGGTGGCTTTCAGAGTCCAACAGCAATCAAAGTACCAATAAGACATTGCATGCACATACAACTTAGAACACATTGGACTATAAGTGACGATTCTAAATCGCCCTAAAATCCTACTCTATCCTGCCCAAGCTATTTCTAATAGAAATAAAACAAAACGGGATTACTTGGTGTCGTCTTCTCTGGAGCAGGGGGAGGGGGGATTCGTTACACGTCCGTAACAAACTCAAAGACGGACCGTCAGCAGTCAACTGGAACAAAAACAAAGAGGAAAATTTTTTCTCCTTGGAAAACCTCTGTGGGTTTTTCTTGAGTTACGTGTCAGGTCCATGCCTTCAATCGGTAAGGTAAACCTACTGGTCTTATCCCAGTAAGCTTTTAGCTCGTTCAGCTTTTAATGAGTTTGGCCAGTGAGGAGAATGAATGAAAACCCCAGTGTGGTTTCTTCTCCAGAATGATGTGCCTCTGTTGCGTGGTAACCGCGTCTCGGTTTCCAGCGGGAGAAAAAGAAATGGTGGGGCGTCTCACATGTTCTCACATGTCCTATAGCTCACTGTGACATCAGAGCTGCGATGCCCCTTCCTGTTAGCTGCAATGCATGCTGGGAGTTGTAGTAGCAGACGATCCTGGGGTATATAGTAGCAAACAAATAGTCCAACACCACAGACTTGATGTGACTTGGAAAGACCAATCCTTTGTGGATGCGTCTTTTATTTTTCAAACCTGACTTCTACGACTGTTACAGGGTATTCTATTCATTTGAATTGAATGTATTTTCCTAGCGCCAATTCACAACACATCGTCGTCTCAAGGTACTTTACAAAGTCATGTCAATCAAATCATGCAGATTCCAAGTCAAGTACATAAATCAAGTAATAATTCCAATTGATCCAAGTTATCAAACAATGCAGTCACATTCAGTTTATTATTCAAATTGGTTAAATACTTCTGCTGTTTGGATCTTATAGGAAAAGCTATCTTGGTGTATTCTGTTAAGTTTTCCTTCTATCTTTGACTTTACTAACAATGTTGAAGCTGTTGCTGGCATCAAATGATGGATTGGTTTACATTTCTGAATACAAATAAGCTGGTCATTACAGAAAAAAGTCTAATACTAATACTTTTTTGTACTAATGTCTATTCAGTAAAACAAAAGTGGCATTATCACCAACTGAAGTATGTGTACTTCCCCCTGCAGGAACAATATGTTTTTATCCATGATGCTTTGGTGGAAGCCATCTTGTGTGGAGAGACTGAGGTAGTGACAGCCCACCTGCACAGATATGTGGATGAGCTGCTGACTCCGGGGCCTTCTGGGAAGACACTCCTGGACAAACAGTTCAAAGTGAGCTGACTCATTAGACAATCAATGGAGAGTAGGGTGATGGCAGGGAGGCCTTCCAACCTCAAAGACTTGGAGCTCATCATCAGATAAATCATCAAAATACCAAAACATGCAAAAACCGTCTCAGTAATCATAAGGACTGATGTGATGCCGCTGAGGATTTTTACATTGATTATTGAGGAAGTATAAATAATTTTTGATATGCCATTTTAAATCTCAAATGTAAATAAAATAATATATTGTTTTTTGACATCAACAGTCATATTGATAACTTTGGGCTTAACTATAAATGAGGGCATATCAAAGGAGGTGTCAGGTGTGTACGTTAATTGGGATGTACAAACAAAATACGTTTGGATCCATGTGTACTCATGCTTACATACATCTGAATTTTTTTGTGCAAATGCAGTTTTCTGGACTTAAATGTACGCCATGTTTTAGTAAGAAGTCTCTGTACATGCGGCCCCACTTCTGTCTAACGCTGGACAGGAAAATGGCTGCCCATTAGAGTGAAAATGGAAGAAATAAATGGGAAATTTTTACGTTCTCATTTCTGTAAGTATTTAAAAGAACCTAAAACTTAGGTGTTTTCTGTTTTCTACAGCTGATGTGTCACACTGAAGTAAATAAGGATGACTTCTCCACCGCTCTGCAGGACAACAACTCCAACAAGAACAGAGACTGCTCTGTGATACCTGGTGAGACAGACTTGTCGTAATGCCACAACATGCTGGAGAATGACATCAGTGTCAATCAGAAGTTTACATCCCTCCATTTCAGTTCCTGTTCACTGGACTACAACATAAACCACCACTGAAATTAACCTCATCTCTCCTCATATTGTAGCGGAGAGGTCACGAGTGCATCTGTCTCCAACAGCTGGAGAGACGTCAGACTACATCAATGCCTCATACATCACTGTAAGACCAGCAAATCTCAGCCAGATTCATATGAGAAGATGACGATGGGTTTAATGAGGGTTCCCATAGCAATTTAATCTCTTTATATTAACATACTGGAAATGGAGCCTGTTAAACATCATTATTACCTTTATATAAAAGTCAGCCTTCACTGTTTCTGCATCACTGTGAACACAGTAATGCCCAGAACTGATTGCTGTTAGATTACCACAAATGCTTCAACAGTACAAGGTGAATGACACTTGAAGAGTAAAACATGCTTTTTCATACTCTGATATTAAACCTGTTCCTAATAAATCTAATCAATGCAAACTGTTTAACTCTCTTAGAGAAATTATTGACAGGAACTGTAGATGAAACCAGTAATTTGGTTTGTTCTGTTAAAGCATAGGCCCATCATGGTTCATAGGTTTATTTGTTCTGTCATTGAGCAATCAAATTATATTTAGGTATATTCCTGAGCTATCAGCAGTTTAACTCCCCCATAGAAAAAGTATGGTTTTGTTTTGCAGGGCTACAGACTAAATAGAGAGTTCATCATTACCCAGAATCCTTTGCCTGACACCATAAAGGACTTTTGGACAATGATATGGGATCACAATACCCAGGTCATCATCTCACTGCCTGGGGTAAGCAACAACGTTTCATTTCAAGTGATATTTTCCAGAGGATAAATACATCCAAAAATGTTAAAAGGTTACTTCAGCGTGAGATGTTTAGGATTGTTCAGCTGTGGACTCAATGACAAAACACTCTCCATTTCATAAGAACAACAACAGTTCATGGTGACTGTAATATGTAATTGCCATATTAAATATATTATTACATATCTCATCTATTTATTTATTTACATCTAAATGCCTCAACTTATCGGACCAGAAAACATTTTTCCAATCTTTTATTGTCTAATTTGAATTGTAGCCCGAGTTTCTTATTCTTAGCCAACAGGAGTGCCAGCTGGTGTAGTCCATCTGCTTCAAGGTTCCACTTGCTGTGCATTCAGAAATAGTCCTCTGCATCCCTTGGTTGGAACCAGCGCTTGTTGAGCTGCTGTTTGTCTTTATATAATCTCAAACCACACTGCCCATTCTCTGCTGACATCAACAGGGATTTTTTTTTTCCAAACAGCTGCCTTTCACTGAGTATTTTCTCTTTTTTAGATTATTCTCTGTAAACCTCAGAAATGGTTGTGTGTGAAAATCCCAGTAGATCAGTAAATTCTGAGATACTGAGACTAGCTGGTCTGGTACTAACAACCATCCCAGGTTCAAAGTCACTTAAATCCCATTTCTTCCTCATTCTGATGCTCAGTATGAACTAAAGCAAGTCGTCTTCACCTCGTTTAGATGCCCTGAATATATTGAGCTGCTGCCGTGTGATTAGTTGATTAACTATTTATGATAACAACTAACTGAGCAGCTGTTCCTAATAAAGAAGCTCATACATGAGGGTACAAAAAAGGATGTGTTACTTTTTGCTACCTCACAATGTACAGAGCTCAGCCTTCATTGAACCTTTCTGTGTCTCTATGTCAACAGACAAAGGAGGAGGCAGAGCTTTGTGCCTTCTGGCCCGGCAATGAGCAAACCTTCAGCTTCACAATGTTCACTGTCATCCAGAGGAGTGAGGCCCACATCTGTCTGTCCAATGAGGACATGCTGGTGGTCCGGGAATATACACTAACTGCAGCAAAGGTTAGCATAGCTTCAATTGCACCATAAAATTATTAAAACAGTTAATAATCCTAATTTTAAATAGGTGTTTAATAAGCAACTAAAATATCTGAGGTCTTATATTTTTACATGAACACTAATGCAATAAACTGTTCTAGTGATGTTATTCTGCAGAGAGATTTTACAAAGGTATCTGAGAATATCGGTGAACTGAAGCTGTTCTTAAAACCCAGAAAGACTGTGTGTGTGAAAGTCTTTTTGTTGACATGTCAACTCGTCTCATCTGGACAGGATGACTTCATTCTTGAGGTAAAACATTTCCTCGCCCCGTGCTGGCCAAACCCTGACAGTCCCATTAGAAACACCTTCGAGCTCATCAGCCTGCTGAATGAAGAGAGAGCGGGCAAGGACTGCCCAACTGTGGTCCATGACGAGTAAGACCCTGCCTAACCACTTGGCGTGCTTATTTGAAGAATGTTTTGGGTCTTACTGTCTCCAAAATGTTTTACCAAGAAACCCAAATGTTTCTATCTTTTCAGTGTGGGCGGAGTCACAGCAGGAACGTTCTGTGCTCTGTCTTCCCTGAAGCAGCAGCTTGATGCTGAGGGCTCAGCTGACGTATTCCAAGCAGCCAGACTGATAAACCTTTTGAGACCGAGCGTCTTCGTTGATGTTGTAAGTCTCCCAGTGAGTTTATCAAACTGATGTTTGATGTGTCTCACAGACACATCTCAGTCAGTCAGTCATTTTCTACCGCTTGTTCCATAGTGGGTCGCGGGGGAGCTGGTGCCTATCTCCAGCAGTCTATGGGCGAGAGGCGGGATACACCCTGGACAGGTCGCCAGTCCATTACAGGGCAACACGCAAACAACCATGCACACACTCTTTCACACACCTAAGGGCAATTTAGAGTGACCAATTAACCTAACAGGCATGTCTTTGGACTGTGGGAGGAAGCCGGAGTACCCGGTGAGAACCCACACATTCACGGGGAGATCATGCAAACTCCATGCAGAAAGACCCCCGGCCGCGAACCGAACCCAGGACCTTCTTGCTGCAAGGCAACAGTGCTAGCAACTGCGCCACCGTGCAGATGTTTGATGTGTCTCACTGACACATCTCAATATAATTTAATGTGGGAATATTAAACAGTACTGTACTGTATCGGCACTCAGTACTTGGTCAGGGCTCCTTTTGCATTAGGTTCCTTGGTGTGGTCTTAAACCATAAAATCTATTGAAAACCAAAAATGAAATATGTTCATAGAAAGTTGGCACAGCTCATTGCTGTCCTGTCTTAAATCAGAAAACATTATTTTTATTATTCTGTATATTGATTTTACCGTATCTGGGCTACTGTGTAGAAGTGTGGGGAAACACAAACTAAAGTGACATAAAACAATAAATATGAAGCAGAAAATGATTAATAAGAAAAGATTAATAAATAACTGGTTTGTATGGAGAGACCATACAAACTAATTTTAAAATCCAAAACTAATATAAACAAAATCTGATTCGTTTTAAAACACCACAAATATTCTTGACAACAAAAAATTGTTTACTTTGAAATAAAAAAAAGAAATTGTGTTCAGAGAGAGAAGGTATCATTTAAGAAGGGAAGTGTAAGAATGAAATGTAATATGTTAAGATGTGACTCATTTGATCCTGTTGGAGATAAATCTAAACTTTAAAAAACTGCTTTTACGGCGCGACGCTGATGGTGTAGGGGTTAAGCACACGACCATATACAGAGGCTACAGTCCTTGAAGCAGCTGTCCCGGGCTCGAGTCCCGGACCCGGCGACATTTAGCGAATGTCTCCCCCTCTCTCTGAGTTGATGCCACCTGGGTTTATATGACATGACTTACCAGTGAACCTACTGTATGCTCTAAGCATAGTAGTACAATGAGACTGATGAAAGTGTTTTTTTGCAGGAGAACTACCAGTTCCTGTATAAAGCCATGCTGAGTATCATCGGGACACAAGAAGATGAGAAAACATTCCTGTTCTCCGACAACAACGGAACCACCACTGACAGCCTTGAATCTCTTGTTTAAAAAAGGCCTTATGAAAATAAGTTGTTCTTTATGTTCTTCAAGCATTAATAGAATCTCTGTTGACAGACTTTTGTAACCTTCCTCTTTGTGCAGGACGTTCTGTGCTTTCTAGTTTAAGACGGGCACATTCTTAACATTCTTAAGTTTGCTAAATTTGGACTCTTCCTGCTTTTATATTGTGTGCCTTCTGTATTCTTTCTCTTGTAGTTTAAACTTTGTTCCATTTTGTACATTGACTGTCCAATGTTTTAATATACTGGCATGAGAATTTGTACTAAACTCTTTCTAAACATTATATTTATTGGCACTGAGCCTAAAGAGGGAATCTGCACTTTTTCACATCAGATGTTCTTTTCCACTGGAATCTATTCTGTGAATACCACTGCAACAGTAGCAAAAGTGTGCTAAACAAGATCAGGATGTGGAATAAAACATTCTAATGTAAATAATAATAATATGGTAAATCACCTTGATGAACCAAATTTCTATTTATACTTCTAGATTTTATATTTTTAGTGCATTTAAATGGTTTGATTCTGACTGTTTAGCTGAAGATGATTGTTTTTCTACTCAGTTTTGTAACAGACTAAATGTGTTGCATGAGGGTAGTTTTTTAGTTGCATGTCAAACATTGCGGGCTTCTTAGTTAGGGGATTAGATTGATTAAATGAAAGAACTGCAAACAAAAAGCTTGTTGATTCATTAATGTGTTTAAAGTATTGTGTAGTCGTTTAAAGGTGGAGGTGTTTTGAGAACCTATGAGCAGTTGGTATCCTGTAACTATCTTCACATCATTTAGAATAAACAGATTTAGTCTTTTAGAAAAATAATCTAAGGGCTAGTGCAGGAAACAGGGAGCTAACCTCTCTGCAGACCCCACACATCTTGGACACAAAAAAACTTCAAACTTCTATCTCCAGGCGGGCGATAAACCCAATAATCATATATTAATATGGATATTTCTACAGATATTCTAGCCTGTCCCACACCTGCATGTGTATGTGTTGATAGATATAGATATATTAGGAGTGTAACAGTACATATAGTTCAGATGACTGTATGGGTTTAAATTACACAGTTTAATAAAATGCTTTCATTTTTTGATACTTTTTTTTCTGTAATTAATTCAAATTAACTCCCGATAGATAGATAGATAGATAGATAGATAGATAGATAGATAGATAGATAGATAGATAGATAGATAGATAGATAGATAGATAGATAGATAGATAGATCAACATTTAATTGCTAAACATGCCAACTGTAAAAGCAGCAAGCTCTATTTTGAAGCAAGTTTCAGCTAATATTTAATATCTCACATATTGCAGATAGCTCTCTTGGTATGTTCATTTAGTATCAATGTGGATTAGTTGGTCTTTAGTATAAATTCTGATTAGCAGCAGCCAATCGGAATTTATACTAAATGAAGAGGTATTAAATGCTTATCACTTTTTAACCTCTTTAAAATTTCCCCCAGAACACCTAAAAACTGTAAAGTGCACACTCGAATTAAATTAGATGTAGTTCAAATCAAATTTATTTGCATATTTACTACTGCCGTTGGCCCAAGTCCTGCACAGAACGGAACAAATTCCAAGAATACGGTACTTTAAAGTTAAAAACGTGATGAGACCAAAAAAATCCATAAGTCAACTCTCATGCTGTATTAAAAGCCAGTGAGTATAAATGTGTTTTGGATTCTCTGGCTTTTAATACTGGCTTTTTCTGTGGAGTTGTTCAACCCTTTGGAGCACATGCAAAAGCTTGGTCTCCTAAAGGTAACACTCTACATACAGGGGTTGGACAATGAAACTGAAACACCTGGTTTTAGACCACAATAATTTATTAGTATGGTGTAGGGCCTCCTTTTGCGGCCAATACAGTGTCAATTCGTCTTGGGAATGACATATACAAGTCCTGCAAGGTGGTCAGAGGGATTTTAAGCCATTCTTCTTGCAGGATAGTGGCCAGGTCACTGCGTGATACTGGTGGAGGAAAACGTTTTCCTGACTCGCTCCTCCAAAACACCCCAAAGTGGCTCAATAATATTTAAATCTGGTGACTGTGCGGCCCATGGGAGATGTTCAACTTAACTTTCATGTTCATCAAACCCAATCTTTCACCAGTCTTGCTGTGTGTATTGGGGCATTGTCTCCTGATACATGGGACCGCCTTCAGGATACAATGTTTGAACCATTGGATGCACATGGCCTCAAGAAAGGTTCGGTAGTCCTTGGCAGTGACGCGCCCATCTAGCACAAGTATTGGCCCGGAAAGCCATGATATGGCAGCCCAAACCATCACTGATCCCCCCCCATGCTTCACTCTGGGCATGCAACAGTCTGGTGGGGCTTCTTTGGGGCTTCTCCACACCGTAACTCTCCCGGATGTGGGGAAAAAAGTAAAGGTGGACTCTCAGAGAAAAAAAACATGTTTCACATTTTCCCCAAGCCCCAAAATTTGCGCTCCTTGACCATTGAAACCAACGTTTGGCATTGGCATGAGTGACCAAAGGTTTGGCTATAGCAGCCCGGCTTTATATTTACCCTGTGGAGCTCCCGACGGACAGTTCTGGTGGAAAAGAGAGTTGAGGTGCACATTTTCTTCTGCCGTGATTTTGGGGGCCGTGGTTTTATGTTTTTTTGGGAAAAACCGGGTTAGCCCCGAACATCCCATTCAGACAGCTTTTTCTTGCGTCCACGGTTAATCCTGTTGGTTGGTTCGTCCTTCTTGTGGTATGCTGACATTACCCTGGATACCGTGGCTCTTGATACATCACAAAGACTTGCTGTCTTGGTCACAGATGCCCAGCAAGACGAGCACCAACAATTTTTCCCTTTTGAACTCTGGTATGTCACCCATAATGTTGTGTGCTTTTCAGTTTTTTTTAGCAAAAAATGGGCTCTTACCCTGCTAATTGAACCCTTACACTCTGCTCTTACTGGTGCAATGTGCAATCAATGAAGACTGGCTACCAGGCTGTCCAAATTTAGCCATGAAACCTCCCACACTAAAATGACAGGTGTTTCGGTTTTCATTGTCCAACCCCTGTACACTGCCTGGCCAAAAAAAAGTCACCACCTGGATTTAACTAAGCAAATAGGTACGAGCCTCCCATTGGATAATTACTGCATGCGATGATGTTTCAGCTGGCAAAAAGTTATTTAACCCTTGTTGTAATTATAGATTATTGATTATTAAAAAATTTATCAAGAATTTTAAAAAATAATCCGATAAAATTAACTCCTTAACCAAAAAACCCCTTTATGAAATTGAAACCAGAGCTGCCTCTGGTGTTGTAATTATTGCCAAGGCCTCTGATAATTACAATTATTAAAAATTTACTGTTTAATCGACCGTTTCTGCCGAAACGTGGGGAACTTTCCCTTTTTTTGACTGACGAATCACTCTTGCACAAAAAAAACACAAAACCCTTCTCTTTATCTACGTGAAATTTATTAAATCAATCAGCCTCATACAATCCCTCCCCCCACAATAATCTTCACCTACTCAAACATGCAAAGTTCACACAAAAAAGGGTAAAATATCTAACTAACAAAAAAAAAGCAAAACAGCATGTGTGTGTATTGAATCAACCAGCAGTTATGGCAAAGTGGTAATATGACAAAGGGGGTGGTGTGTTGAACGGGGTTTGAACAGTCCGCCAGAAGCGTAGCCCAGCGGGACACGGGCTGTCATAAACCCCCACAGCAAAGTTGTAAACTCAGCTTAGACAAAGAGTCATAAAACCCTTTTTTGGGAAGTTAGCAAGCAGTAAAGTTGGAACAAAGAAAATGGTGAATTTCACCATGAGGTTACTGTCGTAGTCCAGTACCGGCGCTCCGGTGTTCGCCTGGTAAGACAACTTGTGAGACGCAGCGGCCTCAGGACTCAATACAATGTTGCATGCAAATACAATTTCATAACATCAGACTATAAATTGCGATTCTGATCGCACTTAAAATCCTATCTCTCTCTACCCTGCCCAGACTACTTCTAATAAAGAAATCAAAGAAATAATAAAAGATGGGTGTTACTTTGTGGAGCAATTCTTCAGGGCTGCCCGCGTGAGGGGAAGAGGAGGAGGGGGAAAGTTGGAAGTTAACGTGCGTCCACGGTTAACTTCGGGAAGAGCGGTCAATCTTCGTCCTTTGGCCTCCTTGGCGAAAGGGAAAAATATGATCTGACCGTCAGCAGTCGACTAGAACAAAAAACCAAGGTGGCGATCCGTCTCCTTGAGACTCCGTGGTTTTTTGGCTATGTGTTAAACTAACACCTTCGATCGGTAAAGTTGAAATTTCTGGCCTTCTTATTCCAGGAATTTCTGTCATGAGCGTTCTTTTCGTGGCCAACGAAGGAGAATAAATGAAGACTCCACGTGGGACCTCTTCTTCTCCAGAGGATGCTTCAGTTGCGTGGTAATCTGTCGAGATCTCCAGCTGAAAAGCAAGGTTTAAAACGCCCGCCTTCCATATATAATCTCGTGTGACGTCAGACCTCTTGTGACGTCAGACTTGGGACGTCCCCGTCCTACCAGCCGCAGTGCCCACTGGGATTTGTAGTGGCGGACGATACTGGATACAAAATGGCCGATGATGTTGAAAGGTCTGGTGGTGTCCAGCAATGTGTAAACTGTCCAATATTCAGCAAACAAGTGGTCCAACAACCTCAACTGATGTAATGAGTTGCTTCTCATTTCTAAAACAACCATGTCGAAAGACACATCCCGTGGTCGTGGAAAAGATGTCTGTCTGTTTCAGAAGGGTCAAATCATTGGCATGCATCAAGCAGAGAAAACATCTAAGGATATTGCAAAAATTGGGTTAAGAAATGTCCAACGCATTATTAAAAACTGGAAGATAGTGGGGACCCATCGTCTTCGAGAAAGAAGTGTGGCCTGAAAAAAATCCTGAATGATCGTGATTGACGATCACTTAACCGTTTGGTGAAATCAAATCGAAGAAAAACAACAGTAGAACTCCATGCTATGTTTAATAGTAAAGGTAAGAGCATTTCCACAGGCACAATGCGAAGGGAACTCAAGGGATTAGGACTGAACAGCTGTATAGCCTTAAGAAAACCGCTAATCAGTGGGGCTAACTGGAAAAAAAGGCTTCAATTTGCTAGGGAGCATTAAGATTGGATATGGAGCAATGCAAGAAGGTCATATGGTCTGATGAGTCCAGATTTACCCTGTTTCAGAGTGATGGGCGCATCAGGGTAAGAAGAGAGGCAGGTGAAGTGATGCACCCATCATGCCTAGTGCCTACTGTACAAGCCTGTGGGGGCAGTGCTATGATCTGATGTTGCTGCAGTTAGTCAGGTCTAGGTTCAGCAACATTATGTGTTCAAAGAATGAGGTCAGCTGACTACCTGAATATACTGAATGACCAGGTTATTCCATCAATAGATTATTTCTTCCCTGATGGTACGGGCATATTCCAAGATGACAATGCCAGGATTCATCGAGCTCGAATTGTGAAAGAGTGATTCAGGGAGCATGAGACATCATTCACACACAAGGATTGGCCACTACAGAGTCCAGACCTTAACCCCATTGAGTATCTTTGGGATGTGCTGGAGAAGGCTTTGTGCAGTGGTCAGACTCTACCATCATCAATGCAAGATCTTGTTGAAAAATTAATGCAACACTGGGTGGAAATAAATCTTGTGACATTGCAGAAGCTTATTGAAACAATGGCACAGCAAATGAGTGCTGTAATAAAAGCTAAAGGCGGTCCAACGAAATATTAGAGTGTGTGACCTTTTTTTTTGGTGGCGAGTTTTTTTTTTTGGCCAGGCAGTGTATTTAACCTGAGCAGTCAAACTTATTGTAACTGTACCTATTTTGTAGTAATTGAAGTTGGATTCTACTGAAATGTAACTATTTTCGCTTGTCTGCATTTTTTGGTTTTTGTTTTTATGTAATTGAACACGGTGGGCTAAAGATATGGACTCAGAAATCGAATGAGACAGATATAAGTCCTGCGTACTACATTTTTTTGACTTTTTCTAATAAATTAAGTATCTTTTTTGAAATCATTCAGTGTCTGTCTGGCTGGTTTGTGTAAATCCCTGACAGGGACACAATCTCCTGTGTCCCCCTCAGGATTTCTGCCTATGTTAATGAGACAATGTCACACATTAATGTTAATAGTGGCACAGTGCACTACACAGACTGTCAGTGAGTCTATGGAAACACAACAGGTTCTGTGCCAAGTATAGCAAGGCTGAGTGGAGTGGAGCTGTGCCACCAAAACAGAACCAGTGGAAAAAGGGCACAAGTCTTCCTCCACCAAGCTGGCAAAATGAGAATCCTATTCAGTCTGTTCCTCCTCTGAAAGGTTGCTCTCCCATCTCTAACTGCCTCATCAGGGGTTTAGCTACTCTTCACAATATGTTTTGCCATGATTTGTTTTTAAAAAACACTCCAAAGCTCTTCTGGTAACGCTATATTCAGAGAAAAAACACTGTTTGTGTTTTTACAGCAGGCTTCTAGTTTGACTCCATATTCAGTAGATTTCTATGATAGGAATTTCAATGGCTACATGGATGTAGCATCACAATCAGCGATAGAGATGATAGGCCAGAAATGATTTATGAGACTAGGTGGGACTTCCATCACTTGACATACGGTGGATCTGATTGGCTCTGGTGAGACTGTAGGTTGACACAATTGGTCAAAAATGGGTGTCAATCAAAAAAGGACAAACTGGGAGCCATGTTGGTTCAATAGTGTTAAGAAATTTATTTCATTTTTTAAATGTGATTTTCTAATAGAAAAATTACATATTTTCTGACCCTGTACAGACACTGACCCACAAGGGGTTTTAACAAAACCTCACTTCAAAATTCCTGGATCTACAAGCTCTCCTTCACATGATGCACCATTCACAACTACATCAATGACTTCCAGCCGCTCATTTCAACAACTGTAACATTTTATAACCTATCACTAGGTGTCCCATGGTGCTTTTCCTAGTCGTTTCAATCCAATCATACATATTCTGAGTCAAGTACAAACATTCCAATTTGATCTTATTTATCAAGCAGTGCAGACAAGTTCAGTTTTTTTCTTTTGGCTAAAATTTTTTTTCC